>JAAAKQ030261087.1:0-27853 GCA_010016005.3 Zanna intricata | reverse complement strand
ACAGTTAGAAGCGTACTGAGCCGCTGCACACACTGATGTCAGAATGGCGGCGCTACCCCAACTACTTCTCCCGCTACTCGTAAACGGCAGTTACTTTGTGGACGACCCTCGTATATAGTTTTAAAAAAGCGGATTGTATAAATACAGTATGCAATGCCAATATATTTCCACAGTTTTAAAACAAAAGAAAAAATATGATGTGGACACTACATGACGTCCTTGTATGCTTATTAAATTACATCTACACATTTTTTGGTGCACTTCATTTAAACTTATTTCATTTGAAATTGAAATACGATCTTCCAATTCTTTAATACAGTGGATAGTTACACAATTGCTGAAATACTTGTTATTAACATCAAATATTTATGTGGTTGTTAATTCAACAATCTTACATGAAATATTAGGATAGAGTAAAATTCACTCATATTACTAGATCAGTATTATTTGTATCCTTGTGAGTTGTTGATTAACAAAAGTTTCAGATTTCTGGTGTCATTTAAATAAAAGTTAATCAAAATTAAACTATTCTGTTTAGTGAGCTCCAGTATACTGGTTATTGATGCTAATTTCAACCCTATGGTGTAAAATATTCAATGATTATTATTAGATTTATTGGTGAATAATCAGAAATGAAAAAAAAAACAATCATACAGGAAAAAAAGAAACAATCATATCTTTTTAATAGAAAGTTAACTTGAAGAAATATACCTCAAAAAAATGTCAAGAAGATTATGATCAAGAGGAAGAAAATGTTAAAAACAAGGGAAGAATAAAAATATTAAGAGAAAATTTACATATAAAGAGGAAGAAAATGTTAAGACGAAGGAAAGAATAGAAAGATCAACAGAGATGATGAATATAAAAGAAGAGAAAATTTGGAAACTAGAGAACACATACACAAATTAAGATCAGAAGAAATATATCAAACCAAAGAGCAATTAAATGATTGGTAACAAAAAACAGACAAAATGATGATCGATTCTGACTTAAGGAGAATATTGTCCGACAATATCAGAGGAGTAATAAACTTAAAGAAAAGAGTTTTTTGCAATTTATTAAAGATCGGGCATGTTTGTCTCAGTGTATATGTTATTCTTGTGAGGGCCTGTTTTTCAGTCGCACTGTACTTAACTTTAATGTAGATAAAATAAAACAGAAATTTTAGAATAATTAAATAGAATTAAATTAGAAAATCCAAAAATAATGCGATTTTACAGTATAATTTTCAATTACTATTAAAAAATCAGATGTTTCTCCAAATCTGTTACATTTACACATATGTAATAATTCCTATTAAAATTAAATATACACATTTTTAAAAATACATAAAATTTTATTTCACTAATAACTTTGATTTTTTGTCTTTTTTTTAAATTTTTAATTAAATATTAAATTTTTATTTGTTGTAAAACGTTTTTTACAATCACGGCTTAATTAATCAATATATTTAAATTTAAAAAAAAAAGGAGATGAAGTCTGATTTGAACCAATTTGCCTTCCCTTGTAAGATCCAAATATTTCATTAATTAGAATTTTATTTGGCTCTAACTCTGAAACCAATGAAAATAATTACCACTTACCATATACTGTTGAAAAGCTCTCAATGAGGGTTTATTACTGCAAGAAAAAATCCAAATTTTTTGAGATTTTGAGCTTCTTTTGGTTCATTCGATTGCAATCAAAAGGGAGGTGCACTACTAGATATTACAATAGTTCTAAACCCAAAATTTCAACATCCTACGGCTAATCGTTTTTGAGTTATGCGGGATACGTACATATAGACGTCACGCCAAAACTTGTCAAAATGGATTCAGGGATTGTCGAAACGGATACTTCCGTTGAAATCTGAAAACCGAAATTTTTCGCGATCACAATTCTTCCTTTACTTCGTACAAGGAAGTAAAAAAGAGAGGGTTGACATCCTATCGAGTCCTGATTAAGAAGCAGAACATTTACTGGAAACTGGATTTGTAAGGCTGTACTCTATCCAGCCTTAGGAATTAATAATAATCGTCTTCGTTTCCATGACGCAGGAAAACGCCCATCTTCTACAGCCTTATTATTGGCATCAAGCAACAGCCACTTTGCCCATTTTGCTAGATCCTTCAGTAGGCCCCCCGAAACTCCGTCAGGATCTGGACTCTTCCAACTACTATTTTTTTTAACTGCTGAGTTCATCTATGGTAAAATGTCTTCTTTCTTCTTGTCTAAACTCGGTCTGTTCCATTTCCTCGGTGTGAAAGAGGCCGTCGATGGCATGTTTCGGTTGATCACGAGACAAAAGGGGGAAAGGCGCACCGAACCTTTTCATGACAATCCAGTATGGCTTGCCTCATGGATCATCGTTTACTTTATCAATCAGTTTTTCCATCCTGAACCTTTTGACTTTAATCGCCGCAAAGTATCTGTTTCTGGCTTTCTTATATCTTAGTTCGGCCATTTCCGTATCCACTGGGTGATCACGGCTGTAACTCTGTAACTGTTCTAACTAGTCGTTGCGCGTAGGCCTGCAATGTCGTCGTTCCACCAATAAACTTTCCGTTTATTATGCAACACTCTAGGCTTGATTCGATCGTTCTTTCCAGTCAAAATCTTAAGGAAACCATCAGGGTTCCACTGTTGTAAATTGCTGGTTCTACTTATTACAGCCTCAGTGAAGGCCGTACTTTAACTATCAATTGTTTTCCATCTGACGTTCTTAATTCAAGTATTTGGGATATAAAATTGGACTCTGAAAGTAATCCCTTGGTGATCACTCAAGAGATCTTCATCCAGAAGTTTCCATCCTATCGTTCTAGCGGCAAGTCAATCCGAAATTACGGAGCCTGTTCCTCTGCCGACAAATGTCTTAATACCCGGTAAATTAAGGGCAATCATCTTAAATGGCTCCAAAAAATCCGCCAGTTTGGCCACCACTTCTTGTTGAACGAATTCCTACCAATTCGAAAGCCTTTGCGTTAAAGTCGACCATCAAGATGACCGGCTTATTCGATCTTCTTATCATATCCTCTACATCTCGGAGATATGCCTTAAAACTTTCGATGGGGCAATTCGGCGTAATATATCCACTCATCACAATGCGGTGGGTTAATATCACCGCAACCAAACCCTTTCTAGTTCTAATTTCTTCAATGGCCCATCTGTTCGTTATATTTTTAATGGCCGCATCTCCCTCTGTATCAGCGATCCATTCTCCATTTGCGATTCTCTGTGATTTGGCTCGACTATCACCAAAAAATCTATATTCGCCTCTATTGCGGCACGCCATGCAATGTCGTGCGCTTTCGCCTTTGTATTAACATTGATTTGGCATACTCTAGGGTTATAGCATTCCCGGCCATCGGTCCGGTGTCCCAGCTTATTGCAGTCTAAACTTTTCGGTTGTTCTTTACATGTGCTTATTTTATGATTCGCAGCTTCCACAATTGTAACACAAATTTGACCGATTACGCAGAAGCTATTCCTAGGAGAGACCTTCATTCTATTTTGGTCAATCTGTCTAACTTCCTTTTTTTTGTTTATTGCAAAACCATAACTTTTCCTCTCTTTGCTTTACCCTCCAGTAGCTGGGAGGAAGTCAAGCAGGATATGGTACTGTCGTACCATATCCTGCCTGACTTCGTAAGTTATGATTGGTCTGATCCGTAAAATCAACCGAATACACAGTCTTCTCAGAAGACGTTGGAGACTCAGCAATAACCTCCGTGGCTGCCAAAAGTGTAACAGGCCAACGTCGGAGTACCAAACGTGATAATTCCTCATCAGTGACGCCTTGCTGAAGTTTAACTTTTAAGACAACAGCTTAATTTCGCGTTTAGTGTTGAGGTCTACATAGCTGTTTAGATTATACCCCCAGCACCTCCAACCTAGCTGCAAGTGTCAAAAGATCCCCGGTGCGTTCATCTTCATCTGAAGAAGCCACACGTGTACGTTTCATTGCCTGTGAAGTCCTTTCCGGCACAGCAGCCGCAGATAATCCGGATACATCTGTGTCCATATTTAACGATGATGTAGAGCCATAAGAAGCTTGCTACTCCTGACTGGCGACCTCTCCAGTTTGTTGGTTGCTTGGAATGGGTTCCGATCCATTTTACAACCAAACGGTTCAGCCTACCGTAAAAACAATAGTCAAATCGTGTTCGGGGCCCAAAAACCTGTAAAATGATACACCACACGATTTTTTTTGAGGGGCGTCGTGGGTGGGGTCCGAAAATATATCGAACCAAATCCGGGGTCGGATTTTGGGGAGAGTGGGGAAACGTTGGGGGAGGCCGGTTTGTGTAGAACCGGGTCTAGTGATTTAAATAATGAAGAGCCGTGTGTTTTTGAATCTGATATTTAATTTTTTACGTACGAGGGACAGGTGATATGTAATACACAGTCGCTCATAACTCACAAATGAAAAGAGGTATTCAAATGAAACAAATTTGGTGTAAAAGTACATTATATTTGTTATAAAAAATTACTTTTATTTTACCATGCAGTCTCCGTCTACAGCTACACATCCTCGGTTTTCTCATTCTATCGATAAAAAGTGGCAACAGTCTTTCCTGGATCCACGACCTCACTGCATCCTTCGGTTCATAGTGTGTAGTGAAATGAATATCCTTAATTTTCCTCTTTTGTTTGTGAAAATCACAAGGTGCCAAATCTGGTGAGTAAAGAGGGTGTGGAATAGGCTTAAATTTTAACTTCGATTAAAAAAATTACATCACTGCCCATCGTTCAAGACACGTCGACATAGTAGGTGTACTTGACTTCATAACGGCGGCAATTGACAAAAAATGACCGAGTACGTACGACGAGTTTGGAGTGTTAGTAGTAGGAGAATGAAACTACAAGTCGGGAGCACTTGTTGCTTTGTCCCATTTTGTTCTCGCATTACGTTTCAGCAACAGCTCGTTTTTTTTTTTTAATATCGTGTAAATTAATACCATTATAGTTTTAGTATGCAACAAAAATATCAGTTATAAAAAAAAAGGATTAACTAATAAAAGTATATAATTTAAAGTAATTTTTTTCTCCGATATAAATAAAAAGTTTGGAAATCAAGATAAGACTTGTAATTAATTTTATTGTGGCCAAATCTTATTTTAAAATAATAATTTTTTAATGCTTTCCGATTAAAATATTGAGCTGTAATATCTTATTATGTATTTATGAATGCGATTTTTTCAATTCTTATAACGATAAAAGTGTTTGAATTAATTAAAAGGTAGGATATACTCGTATAGGGAACTGGATGAAGGAAAAAAATAGAAATAAGGATAATGGTTGTACAATGAATGAAAGAATAGATCATAGGTGTAAGCGGTTCTAGTGAACGAATGACATTCGGCATGTCGGATAGATTGAATAAGGGTTCATAAATGCTGAAATTAACTGTTCTATTCCTTTATTTTTAATACGGCTGCAGTACTTTATGTTTTTGGATTCTCGAGTTAAAATTTTACTCGAGTTACTTAATTTTTTTACGCTAAAAAGTAACAACAAGGAATCTTTTTAAATATCTCCGAATGCTAAATAAGGGAAACACAAGTTTTGTACGATCATTATTTTGAAAAAACTGTTATAAGCTAAATTTTTCAAAAACTGTTCTAAAGATTTTAATAAAATTTTAACATTTTGTTATGCGAAATTTTTAACACTTGTAAGCGATTTATTCTCACAAGATTATTGAAAACCAGTCGTTTCTTAACCCTGAAGTGCTTTAAATTATCGGCTGCCGTTTCGGAAATATTCATCGGGAGAAATTTGTGTTAATAAAATACTACGACAACCATAAAAGTCACTCCGACTAAATATCTTCATAAATTAATTCATACGGTTACACAAAATGCAGTAACAGATACGCACTTGCAAATTTTATCTATCGGTTGTTTTTTTAATTTGCATATTGTCGCTTTGCTGACAGATTTATTTAGACTTCATAGTGTGTTTATGTATCGGCAGTATAAATATTTTTTCTTGTGTTAGAAACTAGTTATTTTTAAAATCTTAAAAATTTTAACTGTTATATCCTTTTTAACTTTTTTTTTCTTTTTTATGAGTTTGGAGAAAAATGACAGTTACGTACCCCCCATAAATGGGGGAGGGCCGGGCTCAAACAGGTTCCGCTAGATGTTAATAAGAGCGTATGTATGCTTGCACCTACCAACTAAACGATTCTAGTCTCACCATTCTTCCCCTCTCGGGGCCGGACCAAAATTAAGCATACACAGCCCCAGGAGTTGCCTTTGAGCACCTGAAAGCACCTCAGGAGTCCCTGTGCGTCAACGTTGCCCATCTACGCGAACGCGGACGAACAACAACTCAGCAGAGTGCTGTCCTTCCACCCTCATTCGCCGGTCTGATTCTTCAACTAGGATCATGGCTATCACTTAACAGCCTAGGACATTCACAATGATAATGTGCAGTCCTCGCCTTCGTCTCTTTACTGTGAATAATACAGGAGACAGTGTCCCAGTTACCCTCATCCTGCAGCATTCTCTGGATGACATTCCCTGGTCTAAGGATGCCTAACTGCCGGTGACTATGCCGAATGGGAGTCCACCCATTGTGGGCAGTGAAAAATTACTTGTTCGGCATCATCAGTATCTCCACAGTACACACATGCATCGTCATCGGCACTTCATTGATTCAAATACCGTCGGAAACAGCCGTTACCGGTCAGGAATTTGGTGAACTCATTGCTAAGCTCACCAAATCCCCGAAGGATCCGCGGCCTACCCTCTCCACTCAGTTGGTCAGTCCACGCCTCAGTCGTTGCAGTGCGTCAACGTTCCTGCCACCTTTCAAGCAGATCATAGGCTTCTCTTCTGTCTGCACCTGCGTGCACCTCGCATTGCATCCTGGCGAGCAACCTGATGGGAGGTCTGTCCGTCAAAACGAAGACAGCCTCGGCTAACACTGTTCGGTAAACGGAGCAAACTCTTAGGGCCATACGTCCATGTATGTTTTCTAATAAACGTCGATTCCTGGCCGCATCCAGGGGTCTGTACCAAATGTTAATGCCATATAACAAAATAGAATTCACCACATGGGAGTACAAATTGGAGGATCTAGGTCCTCTAACATTTCCCATTAATCTACTCAAGACTATGTATGTTCTTTCAGCTTGCCGTGAAACTTGACTGACGTGCGCGTGCAAGAATGGTGGTCAAGCCAAAATCCTAGATATTTTACCTCGTTCTCTGGGATAACCTCATGGATTTCACTGTGAAACGGATAGGTTCGAGCCTCCTTCTGGTCGCCATTACCACCGCCTTAGTCTTGGACACAGGACTTCTTCCGCAAGCTAGTGGTCGACCATATTAATAAACTGATTTGCTTTCTCAGTTTCCTGTGCTTCTTCCTTGGCTAAGACGACCAACGCCAGGTCGTCGGCAAAGGCTATCGCCGTAACGCCGTCTGGATAAGAAAGACGCAAAACATCATCATATACGAGGTTCCAAAGTATACGCCCAACGACCGAGCCCTGCGGAAGCCCGCACGAACGTCACAGCAGATCCGTGGTCACCGAGCTCGAGTATAAATCTTCTGTACTGCAGGCAGCGGATCAGAAGTTTGCGTAGATATGGCGAAATGCCCTTGTTTTCGAGGGCCTGAAAAATCGACACCCAGCCAACAGAACCGAAGGTATTCTGAACGTCCAGGAGGACCACAGCAGGGATCCTTCTGGAACGCCAGGTGCCGTTTACTGCTCGTTCAGTCGATCTCATAACGTATTTAGCGGCCTCAGTAGTAGAAGAGTCCAGTCTGAAGCCGAACTGCCTCTCACTCAAGCCCCCTATCTTCAAGTTCTTGCTGTAATCTCTTCACCGATAGCTTCTCGAACAGCTTAGCCAGACTGTTCAAAAGGCGCAGTGGTCTGATTGCCATAGTGTTCTCCAGTCCTCCGAGTTTCTTTATAAACGCTAGCCTTGGTAGCTTCCACTCTTCCGGTATGATTGTTGACAATCATACGGTTCATCGCATCAAGGTCCGGAATGGGGGCAGTCCTGACGACGATTTTCACGGCCTTGACCTCGATTGTAACCCGATCAAACAGAAGGTCTAAGAAATTGAGGTAAACCTCAATGTCGATGTCGGGGGAGTGGTAGCACGAAAAAACCACCGCTTCTACCGAATCCACTCAGATAAAGCCCTTGCCACGACCGGTATCGACAAAAAGAATCCCTGCCGCGGGAAAACGCAGGCACGAGTCAGATTATGTAATTATCTACATTTTAAGGTTCTTGTTAGAAATCGTATGTGCGTTGTACCACGGGAACGCTATTTTTATTAATTAATCTATCGACCGTGGGTAATTGCTCAAGCTTCTGTCCGGAAGAATCGCAAAAAGCTATTAAAAAAATCGGTGAAGCGGCATTGTAAAATAAAAATTTAACGAATAAAAAAGTGAATAGTACATAATAATTAATTCGAAAAACATCGTCTATAGGTATTTTCTTTAAAAAAAAATTATCACCTTAATTAGTTACTCCAGTGTTTACAGATACTTAGCAATTTATTGTTTTCATTTGTCCCGAACAGATTTTCTAGAATTCATTTATCGATTCATCATCCGTGGGTCTCGAATGTAAGATTCAGTTATTTCAAATAATAGTAATAAAACTAGAGAAAGATAATAAATTAATATAATCTGTAAAGTATAAAATAATTTTGAAAGTCGACCTATAAATATTTAAAAGCGTTTAAGCCCACGATCAATATTTAAGCAGAAAATTCAGGTTTTCTCTAAGGATTACTGTTTAAAATTTATCCACTGAATAAATTTGTTCATGTAAATTTTTAATTTTTTAAAGATTAAAAGGTCGTAGGCGTATTATATACCGCAAGTCTTTTACGATCCGTTTATTGATTACAAGTAAATGTACCGCTGGCAGTAAATACAGTATTATTTTTAAAATATTGTACGATTACAAGGACGTGTTAATTACCGAAGGAAGATGAATTCGTAGTCTCGCGTATTCAAGATGGTTGATGCTAAATTGTTAATCAGTAATATATGCTGTTCCCGTCCTGAATAATGATATCCTGTTCTCTAAAGTAATATGTGTTTACTGCTGTTATATTTATTGCTCTAAATATTAGATGTTTATTGCTATTACATGAAATAGCAGTAGTTCTGTAACGGCAGGCTTGTTTATTGATTTTTTTTTTAACTAGGCAATTGTTACTTTAGAACTAAACTTCGCAGAATTTCAAACCGAAGTTCGTTGATTATGATTTAATAACTTCATAAACTCCTCGCGCAAAGTGGCAAAATGATTGGACAGCCACAGTCGATAATAAACTTCGCCATATTAAAAGTACAGTGTTGCCGTGGGACTCCTCGTACAGACGCATTCGTCGAGAAGAAGTAGTCCTCTGCCGATTGCGGATAGGTCATACGAGAGCCACTCACGGGTACCTGATGTCAGGGGAGAATCCACCAATCTGCGTAAGATGCGACTGCCGCTTAACTGTTCGCCACATATTATTCGATTGCGTGCGTTACGCGGTCTTACGTCGCAAATTTAAATTGCCGAACAACTATCGGAACATCCTAGGCAACGATAAACAAGTGGTGGATCAGGTACTCGTATTCGTTCGTAGAATACGTGTGTTTAATGATATCTTTTGTAATCCGTGAAGAGGCCCTTTACACCCTTCAAGGATTCTGTCGAATTTTTAATTGTATTTAGTTTAATATTTTTCAACAAATATTTATTTTATTTTTACATTGTTTTAATTCCAACTGTAGTTATAAGTGATACTAGTTTTAAGTTTCTGTGATATTAGTTTTAAGTTTTAGCGATTTTATTCTTTAGGTTTTAGATAATATTTTTGTTTTAATGTAGTTGTTAGATTTTAGCTTGTTCTGTGATATTAGTAATAAGTTTTTTAGTCAATTAGTTTCTAGTTTTAGATTTCATTATTACTTATTTTCTTTTTGTTTTTAATTATTTATTTTTCATTTTAATTTAGTTTTAAGTTTTTAATTTAATTTTAGGATTTTAAAATCCTTATTTAATCCGGGCGACAATAACGCTTCGGCGTTGTTCGCCCTTCCAAAACATAAATAAATAAATATATTACCGAAACCGTAAGAAATGCGAGCATTAAAGCCCAAACAATAAAAATATTCACAACAGATGTATTTATAGCAAAATTAAAAAGTTAAGAGAAGAGAATTTAAAAAAAAAGTAAGATATGCATTTTATATAGAATATTCGAATTCATAAAAAGTAAAAATTATGTAATAATAGGCGAGTTTTATTATAGACAGGTAAATTGTTTTGTTATCAGAAATAATGTACTGTTCGTAACTTAAATTATCTTCTTTAACTTGCTATTTTCTAGAAAGTTTGAATTATTACCCTTTTAATATTATTAAATTTATATAATTCAATGAAATTCTTCTGATCGTTCGGCATATATTTTTGCATTTGAGATGTTATGAAGTACTCGCTATGTAAAAATAAGATGCAAACGTAAATACCTCATAAATGCGATCGAGGTTAGTTTGTAGCATCGACAACTATTGCAGTAACTTTTTCAAAACATTAAAATACAGACGTATCGTTAACATTGTTTTCGATGAAAACTAAAAATAATAAAGAATATTTCGTAACATCTATTGATGTTTGTCACAATTTCTAGAAATAAAAATACAAACGAAGCCGATTTTTCAAGTTTTGAACCGCACCGCGTTATGCTGAAAAATTAACAGTTACTACCTCCTGGGTCGAAGGGCTAATTCGGATACATTTTTTTTTATAGACCTTTCGGCGATAAATCATTCTTTTTGCGGTTTCCACTCCGATCCCTTATTTTTCATTCATTCCTTCCTCTTCATTCATATTCTGTGGGTATCGACTAAGTACCCGTTCGATCCGTACCGAGTAACTTAATGTTTTTAGTAAGTATGTCCTCAGTATTTGTATGATTTGATGGGGTGGACCGCTTATACATTTGGGTCCTCTAATGATGGAACATAAAACCCGACATAGGCGGACCTCTGAATCACAAAATAAATAGTCATATGACAGGTAATTGTCGAAAGTAATCCCTTGAGGGTAAAATATATTTGGTTTTATTTAAAAACAAGGTTATTCAATATAAATAACACATATGTGTGTGTGTGTGTGTGTGTGTGTGTGTGTGTGTGTGTGTGTGTGTGTGTGTGTGTGTGTGTGTGTGTGCTTGTGTTACATACATACAAGTATATCTTAAATTATTTTGCCAGCTAATAAAATTTGAAGTTGTAAAACTTCAAATACTTATAAAATATCTTGATTAAGTTTTTGTGTAATTACACTACAAATTAGATGTTCATAATACTAAAAAAAAAAAAAATTCCAAGTGTTCTGTATTAATTAATTGACAACAAAAAGAAACTTATAATAGAATTTTATTTATTTTACGAGCAAGCTTTCGCTGTAAAGACCGTCAAAACGAGGTACGATTCGCCCGCATAACATGTAAAATTATACAGAACGTAAAATTGTGTTACGAAATTTAAAATGTACTTACCGAGACGATTAACAGTTATCCAACTACGGCGATGTATTTTAAAATTTCAGAGATCTGTTTTCAATTTTGTAAACAAATACATTTTGTTACTCGGATTCAGGGATTGAATCCTCCTTTTGAAAAGTACTCCTTACCGTATCTTTGTTTTACACATTCGATAGTATTTATTCAATTTTTATACATATACCGCATCAGAAACGTAAGTTCGGCAGTACGCATCAGCTAAAAAAGATAGGCCGTCACTTAACATATTATTCTAGATTAGTTACTACAGAACTAATTCGTTTTCTGTGGTTTAAAGGTATTAACTTTATATTTATAAAAATAGTGCGTACTAAAATAAATCATTTGAAAAAACCAAACGGTGTTTGTACCTTGTTGATCTCGGTCATTTTTCAATTTTTCAGCGATTGTTATAAAATTAAATAATCGCTGAGAGATTTAAAACTTTGATTAATACGTGTTAAAATAGATGTCTAGTTTACAGTGGTGTTGTTACCAAATATGTTTATAAATATAGATACCTGTATTTTAACTTAAGTAAGCGGTGAATTGTAATTAATTTAGGGCGACAGGCGAGTTTATTATCCGGCTCATGTAGGCTGTCTCATCGTAGCTGAGACGACCTATGGTTAAAAATTAGATTATACAATAATTAACTCTAGAAGAGGGAGTATTTTCTTCCTGGTTCTTCATAATTTGTACAGTATTTTGGACCCGATGCTCCGTAGATCGACGGTTATAAACCCGAGATAATTTTTACCAAAAATTATTTGTAATTAAAGTATGTTATAATGCCGTTTTACAATTTTAAATAAAAAGAGTGTTTAATATTCCTACGTATTTAATTTTTATTGTTTTTTTTTCCTTTAAAATTTGGATATGTATGAGGCAAGTGTTATTTCATTGGTCGATGTTGCACGATTATTTTTATTTAAATGAATTAATTGATATCCTTGTACGAGGGGTTTTTTTTTTAATTTGGGTGGTAAACAATGATTTTGTGTGTGTTATTTAACAACTCTGGCGTTTGCTTAACTTGATGCACTGGACGACACTGTCTACATAAATGTGCCTAAGGAAAAAGATTGAGAAGGTGTCATCCATGCCTGCAGTTAAGCCTGTGTGTGTGTGTGTGTGTTGTGCGCGCGCGCGCATACCTAGTAGCACTTTTATCCTCTTCACCTCTAGGTGTATTATTTACGAGTGCTCTTGACACTTGGGTCGAGTGGAGATGGTGTGTTGTGCCAAGGTAATAAAGAAAACCTTCTTTCACCCTCTGGCTAGAGGCGTTTACAAAAAGGCTAAATTTTCCTTGCAAGTCTTAAAAACTCGCCTCGAATTGTCTGGGTTTTCATTCCCCCCAACCTTTTTTTCCATTCATTCGACCCTCCTAGTTATAGTTCACATAATTATTATTATTTTTTTTCTTTTATTTTGGAATAATGCCCGGCTTTCTTAGTTTTTTCTGTTGTAAATTTATTTTTATTTATGAAAAAAATTTAAGTTTTTACTTTTTAATTTTAGGTGTTCAGTACACGATTGCTGGTAATTTTTTACGAAAAAATTCCGACCGGTTATTATTGCGGTCAACTAGATGTTTCTGAATTTTCCGTTCTCGGATACAATTCCCGACCAAAGTTTTAAATCAGTAATTTAGTTCGTTTCGTCTTTCTTTTTAAAATACTTTTCCGTTAATGAATATAGTTTATTGTTAGTGAATATAGTTAATGAATATAGTTAGTTACATTAAAAATGAAGAAAAACGTTCGATAAGTCTTGTGAAAATTTTGTTGTAATATTTTCGATCTGCGTTGAGTAATTAAGTTTGAATCACTAACGAATTCCATCAGATATATAAAAGTACATTCGTTCGCGTGGATTTCTCAAGCTGTATAATTTATACAGATTTTTATACAGCGTTTTGTTACTCACTTTGTCACTGATGCTTGGTAGTTGAAAACATAACATTTTCATAGATTTTTTGGGCTGTACCTTTTAATTTTGGGATCACCAGAAATATGAATTTCTTGAAAGCGGTAATTTATATATTCAGAGTGAACGTAAATTATTCAGCTCGTTTTGGAGGTTATTAAAAAAAAATGAACAAAGCAATGTACGCGCGTTGACTTTTTTTCAAGCGTTACTTTAGGTAGAGTTACTTATCTTGAATGAACACGCCGGCGAGATGGAACGACAGTGGCATTGTCAGTTGAGCGATGATTACCTTGAAGGAGAAGCGATATGTGCGCGTACTGTATATTAATGTTTGTAGACGTTTTCGTTTAGAGTTCAGGCGTGATCCTCCAACAGTAATTTAAGATTGCCGGAAACGAGGTACACAAAAAATATGCCGGCAGACCTCGCGTTTCCGAGCAAGTTGCGGATCAAGTAAAAGAAACTTTTCAGAGAAGCCCGGGTAAATCGATTCGAGCGACGTGCGAATTTAGACCTGGGAATACCGCAATCGATAATCGTGAAGAACTTCACTCATAGAAATTTCAGTCGGTGTACGTGATTGAAGATGATAAACCGTGTCGTTACGATTTTGCAGCGAACATTCTTGATAAAGTGGACAAAGTTAATGCGTTTTAAAAAAAAACAAATCTGACGAAGCTACGTTCCGTGTTTCTGGTCAGTTAAACCGCCAAAATTGTTGGATTTAGGGTAAATCCCCTCATGTCGTTCGACAAACACAATATGATAGCCCGAAAATTAACATTTGGTGTGCGTTGACTGCTCAGGAAGTGATCGGACGGTTTTTCTTCGGGCCAGCAGTTACTAGCGCTAATTATATAGCCATGTTACAGAAGTATGCAGCACCACAAATTGAACATCGACCCGACGTTTACTTCCAAAAAGATAGCGCACCACCGCACTGGATTTAAAAGTAAGGGACTATGTACATGAATAATTTCCTAACGTTGGAAGAGCCGTAATGGAGAGATTCCCTGACCACCTCAATCCCCGTGACTTTACGCCATTTGATTTCTTTCTTTGGGGATTTGTCAAAGTCAGGATGTACGCAACGAAGGTTGTCGAAATCTATGAATTTAAAAGAAGAATGGAAAGCGTAATTAATGAAATAACTGCAGATAATCTTCGTAATGTTTAGAGTGAAATTGAATACAGTCTAGACATTTTACGCGCCACAAAAGGTGCTCCTGTGAAGTTGTAGCTACCGCTATGAATCTTGAAGCTTGGACTACGACGGGTAGTACGGTGCGTGTTATCCACACCGAAAACATTCAATTTATTTTGCACATGCAGAAGCAAATCGTTTCTTGTAAATAGAACTTCTTATTTTATGTTACTTTTAAATATTTTCTAATTCTGCTATACTTTATAAGTGATTAAATGCTACGGTATATTTTTAGTATTATAAAAATGTAGGCCTATTCTCAACAAGTGTTATAATTACGTCAGCAGACAAACGCTAAACGATAAATTAACAAACATTATAATTGTCTGATATATATAAAAATAGTTTATAATCTATCGTGATTTTATTTGATTCATTATAACTCAGTAATGAATCGTCTTTATTAGAATCACATCAAGAAACAATGTACATATATTGTTTACTATGCGCTCATTATTTTCAAATACAGCCAGGCCATGTAAAAATAAATAATTACCCGTAAACCTGCGTTATAGAACTTTGAATGTAATCTGATTGAAATTCCTGTATATTAAGCGTATTCAATATATGACTGCCGTAACATTTAGGGCCGATATCATAGCTCGACGAGTCATATACATTATCTTCTCGCACTACAAATGAATCATGGTGTAGTGATTCAGCACGGTAGTGTGTTCAGGTGACGGGCTGAAAGTTTTCTGTTTCAAAAGGCAGCAGATTTATAGTGAAAGACGTACGGGTTTGATACCAAATGCTTTACTAACTTTAGAAGCAAGTTTAAAGATGACGATTACAGAAGTCAAATGAAAGCGGAAAATTACTAAGTAGACAGAAGAGATATTAATTCAAACCTTCCGGATACGTTTGTGTAAATTTTGACAACCCATCCTATCATAATGGCGTTTAAGAAAAATTTCCAATTTAAGAAAAGAAGATATGATAAAGCGGTTGTAGAAGCATTCTTTCTCTCATTTTTCCTCGATGCTGATATCACAGTTGTACGAATCGGTAAAAGCAAACAGGAAAATGTTTACTGTCAATTTGTTTGACGAACGTTTACAAAAAAAAAAAAAAAGAAAGTATAATGCTTTCCGACTACCTCCATACCACCCGGATTTAATTCCTATCGAGATTTTTGGTCAAAAGTTAAGGGATACATAACAAGTCTTAACATAACTTCCTGCAAGTCTTAAAAAAAAATTTCCTGCGGGTATTTAAGATATTTGAAAAAAGCTGATAAAAGGTTTCGTAAATTTCTTGGCATCGCCTGTGACAGATTAAACTGTTTTTAAATTATAACGACTTAATTATACAACATTTAGAAGATGGTTGCGAAACATATTAAAATGTACAGTAAAAAGTTTGGGTCCGATTCGACCCCCTCGTTTAAATGACGTTTTTACCTTTAAAATTGTACAGCATTAAGTGAGAATCAAAATTCTTAATAAAACATTTTAGATTCGAGTCCACAACGTTGGCAAATGACGTTTTCGTCACCAAAATTACTCGACATTTAGAGTTTAAATGCGAAAGAAAAATTAAAACTTTCAGGAAAAAAATGTTAGGTCAAACTGTGGTCCCAATTTGACCACCTTGCTTGACAGCTATCTCGTATTAACTTTTTAATATCAGCGCAATTTGAAAAGCAGATAAACTATCAAAAATTATCATTTTTTATATTCTTTACTCGAATCCCATTGGACACGTCTTTTTTTAAGTTCCCGTTTCGCGTACATTTATATTAGATACGGTTGGATTTTCAGCTTTAGAAATTAAAGTTTAAAAACAAATATTTTAATTAAAGGTCTTGTTCCACTTCCCTTATCTTTTTTCTAGTGTTAAATGTTTATTTATCGAAGTAATTACTTCAATAAGTAAAAGTACTGTCATTCAACAAAGCCATAAAAATTACATTTTACCAAAAATAATGTAATATGTATATATATTTATTTAATATGGATACCGTGATGCCCCATTATTCAATGGATTCAGCCGAAGTCAGTATATATATATTTGTGTGTGTGTGCGCGCGCGCGCGCACTTGTGTTGCTAAATAATTGTGTCGAATTTCAACATTTTGGTCGATATTTTTGTTCTCGAGATATGAGGTAAAAGTTAATGAAATCTGTCCGATCAGCTTAGAAGTTTGTAATTTTAAATAACTTCATAAGCACTTTCCTCCTACTAAAGCTGAATTTTCCTTCGACCGTTGTACTGAAATGAAAAACAGCAAAAATTATCCTTCTTGGTTTTTAATATTGTTTAAAATTAATGCCATCGATGTCCTGTTTATTGAAATTTTTTTACCGTTTTCGAAGAGTTTATATCGAGCCGTTTCCGTAATATTGATTAAAATACAGGCCAAGGCGAGTATACTTCCATACATCCTCTAGAAATTGTTATAACTTTGTCTTTTATTATTATTATTTTTTTTTTTTTTTGAGTAAGGGTTGTATTGAAATGTTGACGTTTGCTAAAGTCCCGTTACCGAAAATTTTGGCCGATACACTATAAACACAGACATTCCCTTCTGCTGATGCTGCAATTAGATCTAATACGGCCAGGAAAGTAAAAATATTGTTATTCTAGTAATGAACTTGTTACAATTTTGTAAAAATTCTACAACCATGTTTTGAGAAGTTCAGCTTCAAAATTTTACTAAATAGTATCCGGTTACTCCTTCAACACATAAGGAATAAAAGTTTATTAGTTTTCATTTCTTAGTTGCAAAAACAAAAAAAAAATATATATATATTTATTCATATCTTAACGACAGTTTAATATTATCGTTTCTGCAGTCGTGTATACAGAGTGATTCAGGAGGGTAGGGCAATACTTTGACAACTCATTCTAGAAGCTAAAAATAGAAAAAAGTACATATAATTTCTGTCTTTCTCCGTTTACGGAGATTTATCTCGCAAGCAACCTTCTTTTAACATTAACTAAATTTTGTTTTTTATTTCACGGGTTGTTTTACTGCCTGCTAATTATTTAAATTTTATTTTAATTTGAAAATTTTGTATCGTATAAAAAACTTCCGTGCCTGACCAGAATTCCAACCCGGAACCTCCGGGTGAAAGGATTTATCGCTACGCCGCGTAGATTGCATTCCCATACCTCGTACGTTACTGGAATCGCAATCGAGATGGATGTGTACTTAGCCGTGACTTTTAGAACGGTCGCTTTTTCCTTTTCACCTTTACGATCAACTTAATTATATTCAAATCGGATAATGATAATTCTCCTCGAGTGATTTCAGTCGACGTGAGCGTCTAGTAATCGATAGAATCTTGAAGCGTTCTGCGTGAATTAATTTTTATCTCGTTTCCTGGGTTCTAGGTTGCAAATCGTCTTATAACCTATTTTTTTTAATCTCGTAATTTTGGAAAAATAAAACAGTCTTTCTGCTAAAGCGAATTCGAGACTTAAATTTTGTTATTTACCTCCGACTGAAGCGTGTAAATGATGCTGTTTAAAACATTAATTATTAGTTGCGAAATCTGTTATTTGTTTGGTGTACATTACTGTAATTGTAATCTTCGTAAGAATTTGGAAAAATGTATCGCTGTAAATTCATGTATTATTTTAAAATAAGTATGCAGAGCTATGAGATCGGAGATAATCTATTTTTATGGGTCGCAAGAAATTGAAATTTGGGAATCGGTGCATTAAAGCATTACGGGTTAGTAAATTTGTTTAAAGCAGACGATATAAATCAGTAAAAGAAGACACAAATTAAAATATTTTAAATTACTAATCGAGACTGTGGAATTTACATATAATGTAAAACGAATGAATGTAGACTACATAAGAAATGGTGAGGCTTAGAGTTCGGTGCAAAATAGAAAAAGCGGGGAAGCGTTTGGAGTCAGTCGTACGACACTTACAGCTCACGAAATGTATGTTTAAAGATTACGTTATGTGTCTACTACGAGTATATCCTTAACTTTTAGACCCGTGCTTGATTTATTAGGGGGATTATGTCACTGTACTTGAAATACGTATCGACCGCTGAAACAAAGTAATATTATTTATCGAACGACGGCAAGGTCCGAATCGATCTGTTGTATCATATAAAGATATTAAATTTCTTCCGTAAGTTTTTCAAAGCTTTGTTTTTGTTACGAGTATCATTAGTAACTTAACATATAAGGAGTTAAGAAGACGGAAAACAGGTCGAACAGTTTTCTAGTTCAGCGATCGTGTTTCTTAAATAAACTATAACCTCCCTTATTTTGTCTTTAATGTTATTCCGTGACAGTGTCACTGGTCTGCGTGGTACGAGCTTCGTTTTTATTAGTATAATTTTTCTTTTTTTTTTCTGTACTTTTTTAACAAACTTGGTCGGAATGGAGAAAAATTACCGGACCGTTTCTAAATGTGTCTTATTCTATGTTGTCACCTTCGAAACGTGGTGCTTCGCGTGATTGCGTGCTACAGTCGCACGGTCGCACTGCCTCTTATTTTTTGATAAACCGATACGAATGCACGTGTGTTCGACCTGCACCCGCTTATTTTAATTAACAATCGGGAGTAAATATCTTTACTGTATAATTACCTCTCATCCCGATTTTTTCTGTCTATTTATTTTGCTTACGTTTAATTTGACTTAATAACGTTACATTTTCCTATCCGGTGTTACAGCAAAAGCTTGAAATTATATATAAATACGTATTTCTTACTTAGTTATTTAGGTTTTTATTATTACGACTACAAGTTAAAATTTATACTTTTTTGTAGCTTATTTATTGAGAACTTTTACCGCCGAATCGATTTAATAAAGAAAATCATCGATGGAGTGTATTTTCAGCAGATATATATAATTACAGGAGAGATAATCTTACAGATAGATTGTACGCTGAATTTCTGAATTAAATTTCTAAATTAGCCATTATTTCTTAAATTTTCATTAGCGTTGTAGTACGCGTCACGAAAAAAAAAACGCTTCTCTTTTAGTTATTTGTCACGAAACATCGAATGGCCGTATTAAACCTTGTTTTTATCTGTGTAATTCTACAGAATTTCAATTTATTTGAAGAAAATGATAGCAAATACATCTGAATGTAAATAATAGTATCCGGTTTTTCGCTTCTTTTCCTTGCAGTTCAACGAATTATATTTCCGTTTATAGAACGTATAAAAACTTTACGTTTAAGTATTTTTAAAGACAGAGATTTAGCCGTCGTTTGAATATTTTTAAAAAAATTGTTCGATTTCAGTCTAACGGTCGATTATAAAAATAAACTACTTTCCCGATTAAAATTACGGAAAATAATTTCCCTGATTCATTATCAGGAGGCAGATAGAGACGGCCGCTGCTGTCAGATTAAAAATCGGTTATGAAAAATTATGGATTTTCATTAAAATTACGGCCCGATTTCGGCCGTATGTTCAAAAAAGAAAAGTAGAAAATAAGATGGATTGTTTATACTAAACTGTATAGTTCTTTCTAACGGGCTGCTAAAATTCCCAGCCGTTTTAATGGAAGTTTTCTTCACCGGTTTTTTTCATCCGGTTTCAGTCGAATAACGAACTTTGTACACGCTAAATTAGACTCCTTAAAGATTATTATAATTTTATTTTTATTTTTGTTTAACCGATGAGGGTAAGAATGCATTGACGCACTTCCTGCAGGGTCTTCGCAAGTTGTGTCGAGCTCGAAGCCAGAACGCTAGCCGTCCTGACCTAGCATAAACCTAAGTAGACATTGGACATGGAGCCGTGGCGCCCATGAAACAGTGTTGCTCCCACCTTCTACCGACTAAACCACCCTCACCGTTGCCCAGGGGCGACTGGCATCACCTTTCGGCATATCATCAGTCAGCCCTGAGAGTCGTGGCAGCAGATTACACCTAACCGTTTGCCCTTCCTTCTAGGGCTCCTGCAGCGGAGCCCCCTGCGGGGTCCACTTGGGATCGTTAGGGCGTGTCAACTCCCCGCTTGTGGTGAGCCGCCACGTCCCTCCAAGATGCTACCCGTCCCGCCCTACTAACCTAACCTAAAGGGGCGGCATACGCATTGAAAAATGCGCGAGTGCCCCTCCCTCATCCGTTCGCGACCACTCATACTTTAGAGGGGCCCGGATGTTTCATCGGAAGTATCCCAACCCAGAGCATTTTTTCATATGCTCCAGGACAAGACATCCTCAACAACCAGGCTGCCTCCCTGTCCCTAAACGTCCCGTTTTTTTTCCTACGCCGTTATACCCTCTGACTACCCTAAACCTTAAGCCTAACTTCCTCCTTGTACCCTCTTTCCCTAAAAACTAACCTAAACCTAACTTACCCGTAGTACCCTCTCCGTTAAAGATAAATTATTGAGAGCAAACATATAAATTTTGTTTCGGTTCTGTTTCTCTTATAGAAACCGATCGTCGGAAAAACATGCACTTATAAATAATTGTAAGATACGGGTAACTTCTCCGGTGGTCTATTTATCGTTTTATTCATATAATAGATGTTTTCGATATAAATGCTTCGTCACGCATACTGTAGCTCCTACACCTAGGTGCGGGTCTAGTCGTTTTATATTTTTGTTAGGAGCATGATGTTTCAGAAATATAATAAAATCCGGTTAAAGAAAAAAAAAATTATAGGACCTTGACGGTTGATTATTTATTTTCATTTCCAATACCTAGTATTAACTTGTAAATGACACCCTTCAAACGTACGAAATGAGCAAAATATTTTCTTATCATAATAGGTGCTTTTGAAAATATCGCCGGTAGATCTACTGAATCGTTAGATATAGACTATTCAAAACCTTTTGGTCGTCGACGTTTTAGTTATCGTACGTCATCGATCCGCTAAATAGTACTACTAAATAAACCAGTCGTATTTATCTTTTGGGCGTAATAACCGATGCCATATAATCGTGTCTTCACCGAAGTAGATGGAACTCTTTTTAAATCGGTCAGTTTTCAAATAAGAAAAAAGAAGTTTTGATCGACGTGAAATCTCCTTTAGGTCAAATTTACGTCATTTTACGTCAAACATGAAATAGGTAATTAGGTCTATAGGTCTTTCGACCCTAATATTTTGTCGTTTACCCCAAAGATCGAAAACTACTAAACCTTTGTTTTTTTAAAAATTTTAGGTCAAATTTCATATTAAATCGATAAATCTACCTCTTAATTTGGATCCCAATAATTACAGTCCGGCTTAATTTTACCGAAGGTGCAGAAATCTTTCGCCGGCCGGCACTCGCTGACGAAACGTTTCTGAACGTATGTTTATATTAATGTTCATTTTTTCATCTGTAGAATACGTCCTGAAAGTTTGTCCTGAAATTAAGTGCTTGTTTCATTTTTTGTGACTAGTATAAAATCAACTGATCGTTTTCATTAACCCTCGTTTGATTCTTCTTAAAGTAAAATAGAGACGACTTTATCGGAACGTCTCGCGGCTTGTTTCGAGGGAAATAGTAGTAGTCTCTGTTTGAAAAATTAGTTACGTTAAAATCGGTGAATTAATGATGGAAGTCGGCGTATCGTTCTGTAGATTTGTGTTTGGAAAAAGAAGAAAATAAACATACGATATTAATTTTAAGTTCAGATCCGAAAAAATGTTGAAAATTAATAACCGCGGTTCTATTCAAATAAGAAGCGTGTTCGGGGAGCCTTCGTCTGGTTATCTTCTAGCGGAGTTTCGGGTTAATAGTTCTATACAACATAATCGTGAGATAATAACGATGTGTACTTGACCTGCAGAAAGTAACAGTTTGAAAAGAAACCGAGTGAAATATGTATGTAATGGACAAAAGAAACTAGTTCGCGAACGATTACGAAAATTTAACTTATATATAATAAGCTGGATTCGTGACTACATCTGTCACCCCCGTTCTTCGTTTCTACTCAAACTACCAAAAACGATAAACATTTTTAAATAAAGATAAGAAAGAATTCTTGTATTAGTATATAAAAAAAAAAATACAGAGATGTTTTTATAAAAGCCGACTTTTAGTTTTTGACAGAGTTTAGGACAGTTTGCTCTTAAGTTAAGTTGTTTATTTAATAGTATATTTTTAAACAAAATGCAATTCCTGTTACGTTCATTATAGGACAAAATTCCGATACGACCTTTCCTCTGATCCTTTAAATATCATTGTAGAGGGATTTTACCGCATGAATAATTGGCACGATGTTACAAATTGTATCAGAAATATAGGTTTACTTGAAAAAGAAGTGAATGTTGTAGAATTACACAGCAAAAGGGATATGCCGCACAGGTGAGCAAGAGGAAACAGAAATTATTATTTTGCTCTGAATCTCATATAACCTCTATAAGATTTTTATTAAAATATATTCCGTAGCGTCCTCGGTTGAAGTTTTCGTTTAGAAAAAAAAATCGTTGTAGAATAAACCTTCGCGATCGTTAAGGCTAAATTATCAGATTTTTTTAGAATTCTAGTATATTATCTTTATAAACTTTAGCTTAAATTACGCGAATAATTCGCTTTATTCGTTTTTGTTCTTCGGAAAATTTCTGATTTCAATAATATCGTCGATTAGATTTTTTTTTAGTAGACGATCGTTTTGAAATAATTTCATTCCCGATTTGTTTTCGGTATTATTTTTTGAATAATTCTGAGTAACGAATAGAAAAACCGGCGATAAATTGAAAGTCGGACGCTCGAGGCTCTAATTCGTTTAAGTTATAATTAAAAACCGTAATTACTGCAAAAAAAACAGAAAACAATATCGAATGAAACAAAGCAAAAAAAAAAAAAAAAAAAATATATGGAAAAATTAGAAGTCGCTCGAGTCGCTGTTTCGTGCTGTAACTTGGTGACATCATTCATCATCTAAGAGAGTGAACATAAGGAAGCGGTAGGGAAGAATAGAAAGCTGCAGTAACGTCGAGTCGACTCGGGGGTTGTATGGATGTTGTGGGGGAGATTTGGCGCGGCGGTCGATGCTAAGAGAAATAAGAGGCATGAAGGGGAACGAGAAGAATCAGGCGAGGAAGGGAAGGGAGCTTCCTAGAGAAATGAGTCATTTTGAAAATGACACTTGACTCCCCGGCAACTCCACAAAAGACGGAATCTCACCGAGACATCGCATCTTGTTTTACACTATATTAATTTTCTTAAAGTATGACACGTTAAGGCCCATCCACTGAACGTTCAGAGTGTTTTCTTTTTTGTTCTTTAAACGTTGTCGGTGTCTAGAACGAGAGTGAGAGTCGGTTCGTTAAATTAATTAAATACATTTTTTTTCTCCAAATTAGACCTTAAAATTCCAAATGAGCTGCTTTATATCAGGTTTATCGACCGGTTTCGATATCTAACATCTTAATGAAGTACCGTATGGAAATATAAAATTTCCATATCTTTGTCTATCGATAAAACGTTTTAATTTCGGTTTTCTTCTGCGTTTACCGTAAATCAAAAAGTGGTAACGTTTACTTTTTATTTAAGCTATATTAAAAGTATTTTCATCAAATCTGTGTTATCGTCCTTCTTGGTCAACGACTTCAGAGAACGGCAAGTCGATCGCAAACTTGTACGTTTTGATGATATACAAAACGTACCGGTTAGATCTGTACTAGCTTCTAGATCAGCCGGTCTCGAGTTCAGTTTCTGACAACGTTTGACTTTTTTTCGATTTTCTTTTTATCCGACTCATCTTCCTCGTTGTCAGAGGTCGCAAATAATAAATTGTAATGTGTCTTACGGCAAAAAAATAACGTTTCCTTTGAAAAGGTGTGAGACCGATATAGAGATCCGGAGTTTTCTACTCCGCCTTTTACAGCTTTATTTAGGCTTTTATTTATAACATCAGGTAGATAGACCCTTTACACGAGAATTAACCGCGTATGTATACTTGTGTTATACTGCAGGTTCACCTGACCGGAAAGCATTGTTAGACGCCGTTGAATTGTGGTTCGGATACGTAACAGAGGTAGTGTTAAAAGTTAGCCGATGCGGCTAGATCTCGATTTGTCGACTTCTAGGACTAAAACCGATCCGGTGTAGATTGAAAATTTTATCGCGCATTAAAAAGATTAACCTAAGTTTCGATTCGTGTATCTTCCGCGTGAAAATAAAGGCGCATAAAAGATACGTGTTACATTGTACCTTTTGCAGTTAATGAAATTATTTAAATCTTTAATAACATCTTCGATGTTTTAAGTTACTTGAATTGTTGAAAATGTTATCGTAGCAGTAAACTTTTTCTCGACAAACTCGAAGAAGTCTTGGAAGTGTAGTAAGACGTTCGGTTATTTTATACCATCGGAGTTTGCACGGTAAAAACATCGTGCCGTAACATTGTGCGTAGCAGAGATATAAGTAAAACTGTATTTTCCGTCCAAGAAATTACTGTTTTACAAAGTGTTATTGTTTTTAAATTCTTCGCCAGTATTTTACTTTTCCCATCGGATATATTTTTTTATTTTTTTTTTTTTATTTGGTTAAAAATTAATTTAAGATTAATTTCTTAATCTGTAATCATAATTTTTAATCAGGCTATTAGTTTTATGTAATTCTTTTATTTACTTGAGAAATTAATTGTTCTAAGCGCTCCCCTTAATTACAAAACGGAAGGTGTAACATAACGTACCATTTCAGAGGAAAGAAGCTGTTTGCGGTACTCGATAGATAAATTCTCCATCTAATTATGAAAAATCAATAAATCTCTATCCAGGCAGCATCTTTTGTAAATCGGAGCGCTTAAGCGATATGCAGTTTCTGCCCTCGTGCGGACATCTCTGGAGAGATGATTACAATAGAAGCAGTAATGTTATACAGTAAATTACCGATTTCCGCGACCGGATATATATATATATATATACATACAGTCTGTGATATAAACTAACAGTAGAAATCCTATAGGGATATATCAAGAGAGTGTAACGGCCGTGGTGTTAGATACTATTCGTCAAAGTTTAGAAACACATAGATGTGCATTTGTTCTACGTAGGGTATTTAAAGTAGTGTTTGCTTCGCTAATAATACAGCGGAGGGGATAGTGTATCAACAAAGTATCCAGTCCCGATACGATCAATTCCGGCCTCTCGCGTCAAATGAGTTTTCTTAACTTAGACTGATAATATACGGTGCTTGTATACATTTAGACAGATGATTTTATTTGAATTTTGATTTTATTGCGCGTTAAACGTTACATTTAATTTTGGGTCGCTTTGCGGTCTGGAACGCTACCCACAAATTAATTTTACTTTTGTTTGCAAACCTTATGTCTGTTTACATTAAGGCTACCGCTGTAAACGCTTCCTCACCCGAAACACAAAAAGGAAACACTTTACGTAATTGTTATCATCACCGAACCGATTGCGCGTGTGCGTGCGTGTGTGTGTTGTATAATAGAAAAAATTTTCCAGATTAATTCTTTTTAAAGTAAAATTTGTATAAAGTTTAATAGATATAGGAAACCCAGCAAATCATTAATACTAAGATACCCTCTAATATTTAAGCTATAACAATAAATTGTAGATTATTCTTTTCTGAAATGTGAAGCAAAAACGAAAAATCGATTCGCATATTTGTTATCTATGCAAGTAGAATTTTGTAAATGCCCTGAGATAGATATCCCCACGTCCGGCACATGCCATCTACGTTCCACTCCAGGGCGGAAACAGCTGTACATACGTACTACTTTTCATTATGCTGGCTAACGGGGCCAGCGGATCTGGTCGGCCAAACTTCACCTACAGGCCGTATTTAAGGACTGGATTTCTTGGTCACCTGCAGGTACGAAATACTTTACTGATCATGGATACGGATTACACCGCCTTTAGAGCTGGAGATGTGGCGGCTAGGGTCGAAGTGATTGCAGATGTAACGGAGACCCTTCCGCTGTTCACATACCCCCCGCGATGGCAAGAATGTAGTAAGGTGCCCATGTATGTCGGTGCATGGGAGCCCTGAAAACCACGGTGTGTAAGGGCCTGGAATCAGTGCTAAGATTGCGCATCCGCTCTCTGCCACAGCATAAGCCGGTTCCACCGGAGTACCGGACTGGACCTCCGGGGTTGGTAGCCCTGGAGTGGGGGTGTACCCCGGCGGCTAGCCTTACTACAGAAGGGATTCAATTATCATGCAACTTGAACAACCAAGCTGGCAGAGAGTTCACGAAAACACCCTCGTTTTGAACCAGCCATTCGCCCGAGGCGAAAAGGAGAAAGAGTGTGGAGACAGGAAGGTTTGATAATGAGGGGGAAAAAGGATATAGAGAATTCTGTATAAGAACGTGATTGGTAAACCAAAATATTTGATAATCACTAGAGAAGATGGCAACTTTTCAAAAATAAGTCCGTTTCTCATCTCCAGAGAGATAAATAATTGTGCCGAAGGTCCTGTTAAAGAAATCCGTAAGACCTATAACGGACTTCATGTAGAGATAGTATACGACAACCAATCATCTAAGATTCTTGGGCTGAAAAAGATTAGCGATTTCAATGCAAAGGTAGACCCGCACGGCACCCTCAACACCTCAAAGCGGGTTGTTGTCTGTCGGGACCTTTTAAACTGTACGGAGCAGGAAAGAGTAGAGGAGTTGACGCCACAAGGTGTGATTGACTGCCGAAGGCTGACCATGAGGAGGAACGGCGAAATTCTACCGTCTGCCTCTCACGTACTCACTTTTAATACGTCGACGTTGCCAAAGAAAGTACGGGCAGGAATACACCGTCTAGATGTACGAGCTTTTGTTCCGCAGCCATTGAGGTGTTTAAGGTGTTAACGATTTGGCCACACCGCTGTTCGGGGCAAAAAGCCACAAATATGCATGTGTGGCGATGAAATCCACGAGAGGGAACCATGCAAGGATTCTCCTATGTGCGTTAACTGCAGAGGACAGCATTCATGCAGCTCCAGAAATTGTCCCACTTACAAAGACGAGGTAGCTGTATAGGAAGTTAAAACCCTGTAGAAGGTCAGCTACATCGAAGCAAGGAAAATCGTAAGCGCTCGCAAGCCTAGAACAACAACTCAGGCCGCAGCTACAGTTCCTGCTCCTACATCTGTGGACTCAGATCAGCTTCTGAACAAATTGGCGCCTACACTGGCCTCCATGATTGAAAGAATCATTGATAACAGAATGAAATCTGTTAATCCTAAGGAGCTTGTGAAGTCTTCAATAAGAGTACAAGCCCGCAGAGCCTTAATTGTGTGCACTGGAGTTTTTAAAACAACCTCCTTTGAGGCGACTACCGTATTGGGAAAGGCTCT
>JAAAKQ030261076.1:0-10759 GCA_010016005.3 Zanna intricata | reverse complement strand
CATTCATACACATCATCCTCATTCATCCTCTGAAGTAATACCTTACGGTAGTTCCGGAGGCTAAACAGATAAAGGAAAAAAAAAAAAAAGATGGGAAAGGTAAGCCCTGACCGGTTAGTTATTATTTAAAATTATAAACATTTGAAAACTAAACAAATTTAATAACGCAGACAATCAATAAGTTCTTTTAAAAAGTTTATTGAACATTTGTAAAATTTTATTTGTTTTAAATATTTTATTTTTATTTTTTATTCAAATTTATAGTTTTATCTTAAATATTTTAATTTTCTTTCCGTTTCAAATTTGGAAAGGACTATAAAAAAAACCGCTGCTGATATGAGAAAAGGTGCAAAAAAAGAATCGTAGATTCAAAAATCATCATTCAAAAAGAATCATAAAGATGACAAACAACAACTAAGAAAAATAATGCGTGGAAATGACGTAAAGTGATGCTATTGAACATGAGTTAAGGATCCCTTAAAATTCTCTAGGACTTCCTAGAATTAAGGACGTGCAATAATTTTTGATAAAAATAAGAAAGAGGACGCAGAGTAACAACATAAAGAGGTACCTACCATGCGTACTGTACGAACGACATACTGTATTTCAAACAGCTGTTCTAAGGCTCTCTAGAATGGGAAATATGTATTATATTTTACTCTAAGATTTTAAAATAATTATCTTGAATGTGAAGTAAAAATTCTTTGAATGATAGAGTGACATTAGGTTAACATCTTTATCCAGTTTTAGTCAAATACCAAGAAATGATTATGATCAAACATTAAAAATTTTATAGTTCAACTAGTCAAAACTGGTGTTAACTACTAGTATCAACAACTTCAGTCAACCATTTTATGATAAGCCTAAGCCTTAAAACATTAAAAAATAGCTCTAAGGTCATATAAGTTATAGAATGAATAGACTTCAACTGAATACAAATATTGCCTAGATTTATTTTTAAAAAATTACTGACTTTTGGAAATTTGTTATAGGCAGGATGAATTTGATGTGTAGAATAAGAATTGATGATAATCCTTCTTGATCAATCATTGGATCAGAACGAAACAAACTATGTTAGTTTAGAAGAAGTTATTATAAAGAAGTTTATTTAGAATTTTATGGAAAAAAAGTTACGTTGGGATAAGCTTACAGCAGTCTTTAGCTCTTAGTGAGATAGGGAAGTTATTTTTTCTCTTTATCTATTGATCTAAGATGTTACGCAAGTATTTTCAATCAATCATTTTATTGAGGGCACTAAAACTATTCTTCGTACAATATGAATATTATAATACCTAGAATAAAAATTGTATTTTTATATCAATTGTACTTTTAATGATTTTTCGTCAAACGAACATTGTAAAGAAATTTTTATTAATACATACTCATTTTAAGGGTTAAATTTTTCTTTTTACTTTTTTTTAACTTGAGCCTTTTCAACAATTTCAAATTAAGTACAAAATTTTAAGAAACAAAATAGCATTATCTCAAAAACTTATCTTATCATTTATCCTAGCTTAATATTAATGATAATTATTCAATAAAGGTGGCATTTCAATTGTACTTAATTTTTAATGCTATTAATAATGATTTCATTAACGCATTTACTTATAACGGTACCCTTGTTCTGAAGTATATTATAATCCAAAAAATAAACAAAAAAATAAAATTAAATAATTATTAAAAAATAAAAAACCGCCGGCAAATAATTGTACCTAAAATATTTATGAAAAACCACCAAAAAATAGTTAAACACATTTTTCTTTCTTTTTTTACAGGGATTTTTTCAGGATACAATAAGTTAGTCAGCGATTTGAAATTTAATATTATTTCTAAATTTTATATTGTATTCGAATGCCTATAGTCTTAACAAAGTGGAGGTTATTAAACTCATCATCACATAAAACCAGCACAGGCACCCAACAACAACATTAAGTGTACAAGTAATAGAAAATCACTGATTAACATTTTGTATCCTGGGAAAATTCCTGTAAGAAAAGAAAGAAAAACTTGTTCAATTATTTTCTATTACTGGCCACCATGGTGCGAGTGGTAGCATCTCGGACTTTCATTCGGAGGTCCTGGATTCGAATCCCGGCCAGGCATAACATTCTCACACATGATACAAATCATTCATCTCATCCTCTGAAGAAATACCTAACGGTGGTCCCGAAAGTTAAAAAAAAAAAAAAAACTATTTTTATTCGTTTTTGATAATTATTTTAGGTAGTTGTTTATAGTTAGTACAGGTTTTTTGTTATTTATTTATTTAGCACTTCTTTATTTCTATAACTTTAACATTCAATGCATATTAATTATCATAGAGGATATAGTTGTAACTATTTTTGTTTTTTAGAAACGTTATGCTACTTAAATAGAAATTAAAAAAAAATATCGCGCATAGGTCTTGATCTTTATGCTCCATCATTATCAGCGATGCAATGCAACGCACATCGCATTACCAACATATACCGCGCAGGCGATCGCGATTCGCGATGTATTCCTGCTTTCTTTTGGTGAGCACATTTTTCGTTTATATATAGAAAATGATGGATTTTTCGAAAAACTCATAAGAGGCGAAATATATTTATTTTTTCTTATCGTTTTATGAAATAATATAATTAAAATTTGAAATAACGCATGTATCTATTAGCAACGATGTATTCCTGTTTCCTTTAGCTGAGCACAATTTTTGCTTTTACCTCGAAAACGTTAATTTAAAAAAAAAAAAAACATTACAAGAAACAAAAGATGTTTCTTTTTTATCTTATTTTTAAATAATTAAAATGTGAATAAAAGCGTAATTTATGTCCTCCAGTGTAGTGACACCCCTTTTTAAGACATTTAAGATACAAGATACATAAAAACTTTTTTAAAAAAAGTAAACTCAAAGGATAAAAAAAGTAAAATAAAATAGCAATTATATTAACTAGTGCAATTACATTGAGTGTTAGTAATAACAGTAATTAATTAACATTAAAGTGTTATTGCTTTCCGAACAAAGACCTATAACTATCCAAACGTTGATTATAATTGGTTGGATCTGGGAAGCTGCTTACATATATACTTAAATGGAATTCATCATTTACCTCATAAAAGTAGTATTCATATAAAGTAGTCTATCTTTGATGAAAAATTAAAATAATTATTGTTAACAACATATAATTACAAGATTACAACAGTCTTTTAACCAAAATTAACTATAAATAATGGATTTTTTTAAAATAATAAAATTTAATTAATTTTAAAAATTATGTAATTTCTAATACGAATCCTCACTTGCTTAGTACGAAGAAAGAGCATACAGTCACACTATTCAACAGTTGATATACATAAAACACTGTGCACGAATCTAAGTAAAATATTTTTTAAAAATTCAGCTAATTATCGAAACCTCAACACCAATAAGTATAGTTTTATATACATTATGTTCAGAAAGTCGATGTGTAGTACGTTTTAGAATTAAGTGGAGCATTCTGTTTTTTCGGTGTTAGGTCGGTTACCCTATGGTTTCGTCGGGTATTGCTCAGTAATAAACCAAGACGTCAGTTGTTGAATTATAACTGAACGTGCTTCTTTTCATTTATCGGAATCAATAATTGTGAGAAACGTAATGATTCTTTCAGTACAGGAATGCCTTTTTTTCGTTTATCACATCTTTCGTAAAGATGAAAGTGAAGCGCAAGATTTTTGAAAAGTTTTCAAATACTTCTGTTCTTTAGCTCAATACAGTTCGAACTGTAACCGAAAGAATTTGGGAAACAGGCTCTGTTGAAGATGCTGATCAAAGTGGAAGACCACTTAAAGTGAACGAACAGAAGCTGCTTGATAAAATAATGAAATAAGAATACAAAGTAATAATTAAGTTTTGTCATTACACTTCTATAATTCCACTGCAAAGAAGATTTTCGAACGCTCTGAATTTGAACAACATTATCGTCTTAAAACATTACTACGAAAATATCAAACTTTAAAATAACATTTGCTCTCTATTTAATTTTTTGTTTTTTTTTTTTTTAAAGGATTGGTTAGATCGATTGCTCTTATTATGCTTTAAGCAAGCATATTTATATTACCTTAAAACAAACATACACACGTACATTCAGGATTGATATATTTATATTAATCTCTTAATATCTTTATAATTATTAGTATAATCTTTTATTAATATTTATATTAATCAGGTTAAATATATTTATATTAATATATTAAGGTTATATATTAATACAGACAAATTGATCTTGTATAAATCTTTATACATAAAAATGTGTGCGTGTCTGTGCGCGCGCGCGCGCGTGTGTGTGTGTGTGTGTGTGTGTTTGGGTGGGTGGGTGGATGTGTGATCGCACAAGCATAACGTGATAAATATTCAGATTGTCTTATTTAAAATATTACATTTTGAATATGATTAAAAAAGTAATATTCATTTACTTACTAACTGGTAGTCATTCACTTTTTAAGCTCATTTACTCCTTCCTGTTTTGATTCCTTTTTTCACCTTAATCTCTGGTAAAAAAAAATAAATAAAAAAAATAATAACACAACTGAATAAAATTCTATTTATATTAAACAAAAAAATATTAATACAAAAATTAAAATAGAAAAATAATAAATCATAAAATAGAAGCAATACTTAAAAAAAAAAAATAAATAAATAATAATAAAAATTAGTTGGAAATTACATAATTAAATAATGAAGCTTTGATAGTATACAGGTATAATAAATTATAATTGACGTAAATACTAATTATAACAAAGCATTATTAAAAATAAACATTATTTATTAAACGGAATTAATTGTAACCAATTTCAATGGAATCAAAATTCATAACAATTTCGTTGGCCATATTTGTATTTACCTACTACGGATCAAATATTAAACTTCAGGAAATATAACGTTTAAATAAACTTTCCTCTTTAGATTTTGTGGTAGGTAACGTGGAAAAGTTTAGATTAAACCATACCATGTTGTTTATCTTATAAGGCTGTATTTTCCTATTAAGGAAAGAAGATTTAATTGGAAATAAGGATAAAAAAAAAATAGTTGAAAATGGAAAAACATTGTAAAAGTTTTAGCGAGATAATTTTTAGGTCTTAATCGGATTTCCCCTTTTGCTGAGGTGAAAATATTATTTTTTCTTCTTAAATTTTTTTCCATTTATTCATTCATTTTATTTTGAAAATGATGTTCGTTTACTCCTTGTATATATATATATATATTGTATGTATATGTATGTATATATATTGTATATATATATATATATATATATATTCTTTTTATAAGTGCATGACTTGTACAGTTTTTATTTTGATTATTTTTTTATATTTTAACTTCTATGAATTAATTCTTTTTTTTTTTTTTTAGTCAGCCGACTGATTTGTTGTTATTATGTTGTTCCTTTCCTTTCTGTGCTACGATTTTTTTTTAGTTTAGCCATGATTGTTACATCTAAATTTTTAGTTTTCTGTATTATAAAAAAAAAACAAATCTTTGTTTTTGTTTATATATTTTACATTTTTAATGTTCCTCTATTACCAAATTAACTAAACTTTATTTTTACCCTCCTCCCCTGAGTCTGACCTACAATAAAGTATTGCTCAAACAAGGGGAGTGTCCTTGACTCCAGTGGGCCTCTCCACCCGCCGACTGTCAGTCCACCTGGTCTGGATCTTATTCAAGTGCCTTGCCTCTAACCGTGTAGAAGCGGGAACGCCAGGCCCGGCTATGTCGTTCCCAGCTCCCACCCCCAACGGTCGGGTCTTGGTGTTTTCTTTTCATGCACACTCTAACAGAGAGCGCTCCCCCCCCCCATTTCGGGTCTCTTTACTCTTTTTTTATTTTTACCCAAGATCGAAATACACACTAGTACCCTCTTAACTTGTCGGTCTCCACTTTCCTTCTGAGTACTGTGGTAACGAATCTGTTCACGGCATCCCAGGACTGCCGTGAGCGAAGCACATGCTGGGTCATAACTTCTGAAGTTACATTAGACAGGCCCTCCCTCGTGCGAATATCTTCCCACGTAGGACAATCAAAGAGAGTGTGCTCAGGAGAATCCACCGGAAAGAAAAAAAAAACAAATTCCAGGAATTCTCTCGTTGCAATTCTATGCAGGTAACTTCAATAAGCACCGTGATCAGTATAAGCTTGTATGAGGAAGTAGTTCAATTCCCCGTACCTCCGCCACATCATGTATCCAAATCAGGAATGAGCCTCCTTGTCCATTGAGCCTTTTAGCTCGCAGCCCATCTGTCTCTCCATCTGCGTTTCACATCAGTTTAAGCTTCAGTTTTATCTCTGCCATTATACCGGTCGTACCTCTTTTCAATCAATAGGTCAATTGAAGGCACTGTCGAAAACACACAGACTGATATACACATACACGGATCAGATTTCCATAGGCAAAATCTTTGAAATTAGCAAAATAAAAACTATTTAATAAAATCAATATAGGGCGTCTCACTTAAAAAATATTCGTAAACATAACGTAAATTGAAATAAATTAACCATTATATAATAAAATATAAATTGGTAAAAAAAAAAAAGTACAGTTTTAGAAACATACAAACATCTTAAAAATCAATACTTAAAATCTAAAAAGTATAAATCCATCATTGCTATTCACCGTATGAAAGTGAAAAAAAAAAACAACCAAATATTCGCAGACGAAGAAGATTTAAGCAAGACAATAAACAAGATTTATTTCCTTTTTTTTATTCAGATAAAAAAAGGAAATAAATTAAGGTTATAAAGGATCTGAATATTTGTTAAAATAATGGTAACATAAATTAATTGAAAAAATAAAGATAAAAATATATAAGTAAAATAATTATAAACCTTATTTATAAATCAAATATTTGTTTGATAAATAATAATTCAACTAATAAATAATATGAATAGTGTTACATGATGAGAAATTTGAAAGGTAACCAACAAAGTAGATTTTTATGGATTCAATAAATTTTAATATTTAAAATAATTATTTTAAATGATACAATTTTTTAAATTATTGATGAATTAATGTTTTAATTAAATATAAACTATAAAATATTCTTTTAAAAGTGATTATAAACTCTCAATGACATTTCTGAGAGGTAATAAGTATTCATGGTAAAATAATCCTGAAATCAGTAATATATGAATTAAAAATTCACCGGCTATAACTCAGTAAAAGAATAAAAAAACATTTATTGATAAAACTTCTCTATTGAGAACTTTGTTAAACATGGAATAAATTATTTAACAATGATGTGTAAGTTATTTATAATGAACACAATTTTCTTCGTTTCGTTTTTATTTAACAAATTTTTTACGTAATCATTAATAAATATATATATATATATTTTTTTTGGGTAGACTTCAATTATATATAAATATATATCTTTTTTTTTGGATGGCCTTCACATCTCCCCTTACACCCATCTCACCCACCTTTAAGATGCCTGTTTGAACAGAGAAATGAAAGAATTAAGTACGTGAAGAAATGCAGAGAATAGTGCAGTACCTTAATATACGTATTAAATTTATCTGGGAAAAGTGGGGATCATCTTTAATACTGAAATTAAAAGTAAATGTATGAAAACTAAACTTAATCGATAATGTAGTAAAATACCAATCGAATTTATTTATTTATTTTTTTTTTTATAAGGTCAATGTTCGTTAAAAGGATAAAAAATGAATAAAAATAAAACAAATAAAGATTACAGCTATATCAAAAAATATAAAAATCAAATTAAAGATATTGAATAGACAACTGTCTTTATTTCTTTAACTTATTTTTAAAACTGTCAATAAAATAAATGATCAAATTAATTAAGAATATCAGTAAATTTGTAAAAAGAATTCAGTTCTTTTTCTATGCGTCCAGAGGTAAGCTAGCCTATCTTTTTGGCATCTTAACGTAATTAGTGCACAGTAGCAAGGATATCAATACCGGAAATAACAAGGACCGCCTTTCGCGAGACAGTTTTATAGATGCCAATCACAGTTAACAATAAAAGAGTTGGAGTAAATATTCCTTTAACATATGTAACCTCGTTCAATAAGCTCAGACGGGTCTAGCATACAGCCTTACACTTGTTTTGCATACACTCTTATATAAGACACGAATGGTTCTGGAATCAAGTTCCCAATTGGAAATTCAATCCTGTACTTGTAAACTACTTAAATAGGAATGTCTTTTACAATAAAAATAGGGACGGAAACCAATATTATTTTTTTTGTTCACGAGAATGGGCTAAAACCAATTCATATGATACCTACGTTTTAAGGTTACAAATTTCTCACACCTTCCATGTATCCTCATAAATTGTTACTCGGATGAGAAAGAATTGTACCTTTCTTATCCGAGTTTCTGTAAACGTAAAAAGATGGAATAGTCTTTTTTGAATTGCTTCTATGTCATTTAAGATTTACGCCCTATGATACCAAACAACCGTATAATTTTCAAGATTGGCCGAAACATAGTCTTATATTGACGATGATTGTACTTGCGTAACGGCAGTGGCGATTAACCGACAGAAACGAACCAAGGTTTTTTTTTAACTTTAGAAACTACAGTGAAGTGATCACTAAAATATTTATTCAGAATCAGAAGTAACCAAATCATAAATTAGTTGTGTGGAATTTTGACTCTATGTAAGTATTTCGTCAAAAAGGTATCCCTAGAATAAGGAAACAATTAGTGTTTTGCCCAAATTAGATGTATAGTAATATTTTATTATTTACACATGGTATTTATTTACAAGCTAATAGCTGTTGTAAAAAAGATCAATAATAAAACATGGTACCAGGTTTTAAAAACACACTTTTAATATTAATCCATTCATATTAAAATTACAAACATTTTTCATAATTTTAAAGTAATTGTACAAAGAAATATTCTGTATAAATATCATCCTTTGTTTTAAGGATTGTAGTAAGACAAAGGAGGAAGAATCTAGGAAGTGGGATAGTTAACGCGTGTTTGTTGGCCTGGGGAGAGGGGACAGCCTTCTGTGGAGTCGCCGTGCGTCCGTGCTTGCGCGGAAGGACGGCGATGATGAAGCGCGGGGTCTCCCTAACCCCTGAGTATTTTTTCCCCGCAATAAAAAACCTGGGGATAAAGGACATGAACCGGTGGGGAGCTCTCGTACTTATACGGGTATAGTCGGATGGAGACTCCGTCTCTGGTAGTTAGAGGCGAGAGACAACAAAAGATCCAGTCCCGGTGGGACCAAGTTGCCGTACCGCACGTACAGCCAGTGAGCGGGGAGGCCCCATTAGAGGCAGAGACACTCCCCTGAGTTGAGTAATACTTAATTGTAGGTTCGATCCAGGGGAGAGGAAAAAAAAAGATTAATTTCTTTAGTATTTAGCTCTAAGTATAAATCTTGTAAAATAAAAAAGTTAAAAATAAAACGACATCTCACTCAGACATTTAAGGAAGGAAATTTTCTATAAATTATTAACGTTTACACTAATATATTACATTGTAATATATTTATAAAAGTATTAACACTAATATACTTATACTAGGTATATTAACCAAAACACTTATAGTACAAAAATTGATTTTGTATACATGATGCGAAGATAGTTTACTCCTAACTTCATTTCTGATCTCCGTGACTTGGTGATAACGTCTCTGCCTTCTTTCCGGACGTCCAGCTTCGAATCCTGACCGGGCATAGTATTTTTTATACGTTACAAAATTCCCATTTCATATTACCACGAAAGTAAACTTCGAGCCTATGTGGTGAATTATTTATTAAAAAAATAAAATAAATTGAAGAAAAATGTTGCAGCTAATTTATTTTTAATAATACTAAGAGAGATGGCTATTAAAATTTTCTTGTTAATAAAATTGTAGCCGGCCTCCGCGACGCGAGGAGTAACGTCTCGGCCTTTCATCCGGAGTTCCCGGGTTCGAATTCCGGTCAGGCATGGTATTTTTCACACACGCTACAATTCATTCATCTCATCCCTCTGAAGATGTACTTAATTTGGTTCAGGAGGTTAAAAAAAAAAAATGCTAGGAGAAACCGACAGCAGCCGAGTAGTCACGGAAAAAAACAAGCTTCCGTGTAATACACTCGTTTAAGATTCCTCGTAACAGTTAAAAATTGGACGTATTCATTTTACGAGTAAATTCATTTTTTAACTATATCAACCTTATACAAACGAAAAATTGGTTAAAAACTTTCTTTTTTTTTACTAACAATTAATCTGAAAAATTTGTAACAAATCGATCTGTTATTTTTATTTTTATAAACTAAGAAACATTAGAAATAATTTACTATATCTACTCGTATAATATAAGTTTATCATAAAGTGATCAAGCTAAAATTAATATACTCGTGTTTTTTTTACATAATTAAAAGTAATGATTACAGAAAAAGTTATAATCTTTTTTTTTTTGCTGTTAAGGAATTACGTTGTAGATTAATGCTAAAGAGATAATTAAAAAAAAAACTGCAATCATTTAAAAAAAATTTATAAATTTAAAAAATTGGTAAACACTTTAAAACTGCAATGAAATGAATGTGAAACTTTTAATATTAAATAAAATTATCAGGAAGTAACACTTGTTTTCTTGATCTCCACAGAGGAAGATATAGAGTCTCTATAGTTTATCTGTTTGGAAATTTCTAGATTTAAATGCCGGTGAGATTTTACCATTTTTCTCAAAAGCTGCAAAGAATACAGTGTTGGGACTAATTTTATTGAATTTTTCAGGCTAAAAAATATAAGAAACCATAACATTTACCGCTAAATTTGGGT
>JAAAKQ030261065.1:0-10760 GCA_010016005.3 Zanna intricata | reverse complement strand
ATTATTTAAAATTGATGTATCATTTTCTATATGACTTGTAAATGTAATCAGATGAGCTTTATCGATTAATATATAGTTTACATCATCATTTTCAGTTTCCTTTAATCCAAGATTCCTCGGGTTGGGACTTCTACAAAATTTGTCCATCTGCCTCGATCCACGAACTACCTCTTTTCCATCGCACTCACCACGTACACTCTCTTGTGCACGTCCTACATCACCGTATTTATTAATTTCATTCTCGGTCTACGTCTTGGTCTTCTACATATTTCCTTCCCATACATCATCTTGCTTGGTAATCTTTCCTCATCCACCCTATCAATATGTCCAAACCAGCTGAGCTTTGATTTACCAATCGACTCGACAAGATTTCCCAAATTTCCCAATTACAGTTCCTCTCTAATCTCATACTTCTCCTTGCTTATACTTCTCCTTATCCCTAGTATGCTTCTCTTGAATTTCATTTCTACTGCCTGTACTCGACCGTCTATCTTTCTGCCACCTGTCCAGGTTTCTACCACGTAGATGAGAATAATTGGTACAAGTATACTTTTTACATATCTTTCTTACATTGAAAATACATCTCCTTGTTCCAGATCAAACTTTTTATACGCCGATAAAATCCTCTTGCCTTCTGTACCCTTTTACTTATTTCTTAAACCATCATCCTCTCATCCTCGCCCTAAGGATTAAAAGCCTAACTGCGAGCAACAAGGAGAGTCCCTCATGGTTGCAGATAATAGAACGGCAATCAGTATGACTTCTTTTTTTTTTACCTCCGGAACCACCTTTAGGTTTTATCTTCTGAGGATGAGATGACGAATTGTAGCGTGTGTGAAAAATGCCGTGCCTGACCGGGATTCGAACCCGGGACCTCCGGATGAAAAGCCGAGCAACTCGGCTACAATCAGTATAATGATAGGCAGTTGTGTACAAGGGGTTTACCAAATAAGCAGTCGTGAACAGGCAGCGGCAGGACCTCCAGGGTGTGGTGGGATGGGGTACTGCCAACAGGGAGGGGCAGTGCCTCATATTATATTTTACATTGTATGGTATTGTATTTATTATATATATATATATATATATATATATATATATATTTATTTATTACATTTATTTATTTATGTTTATTTATTGTATTTTATTTGTCATTTATATTATATTACATTTATATTATATTTGTCAATCTTCAATTGAATGTTGACAAATATAATATAAATGAAAAACTATAATTTTATTTTTAAACAGGAGAAAACTAAAAAAAAAAAAAATTAAATAAATGAATTATTGGAACATAAATTTAAGTTTCTATCGAGCACATTTTGAAATTTAACCGGGTATTTTCAGTACTTTTTAAAATAAATGAAAGTAATTTGATAATTATTCTAGGGAAAACGGATTACGAAAATAAAAAATAAATAAATAAAATTAAATTAAATAATCAAATTCCAGATGTAGTGTGTAATTAAACAGAAATTTCAATCATTTATAACATAGAAAACAATATTACTAGAATAATTTATAATTATAAAATGAGTTTTCCAGTAAAATAATGAAAGCTGGTTAATATTATAAACGAACTAAGCACAAAAAACAAAACAACATAAAGCAATATTATGTTAATCAATACCAATACAATAGGACTATATATGACTATATATATATATATATATAAGATAACAGAATAGCCTACGAGTATATATAAAACAATCAAACGAGTTCCAGAAAAAAAAAATCACTTAATGAACTGCCAACAGCAGATTAATAATTCAAACCTATAGAATAATCAATTTATCCTGCAAACGATTGAACTGAGACAATCAGTAATCATATAAGGATATTTTTAATGGCATTGCCAAAATCCAACACAGACGTCAAAACAAACTAATCACATATCATTTTGTGCAACCAGAAATTTTTCAATACTAAAAAATGAATAAAGGAAATTAAAACCCATGAATATAGATTCAGTTTTAGAATCTAGTACTTAGGGATTACCAAACAATATTAAATAATGTTAAGTTTTTTTTTTATATAAAATTATTTTTAAGCCGATATAAAATATAAAACACACATACCAAAATGAAAAAAAATTTTATTTTTTTTAAAACAGTTCTTTTTAATAATGTAACCTTGCAGTAATAGTTTATTCAATAGTTAAGAATCAAGATATTAAAAATAATTATGTGAATCTGAGAGATAATATTATAATTATTCATTTAACATATTTTTTTTTTACCTCCGGAACCACCGTTAGGTTATATCTTCAGAGGATGAGATGAACGAATTGTAGCGTGTTTGAAAAATGTCATGCCTGACCGGGACTCGAACCCGGGACCTCCGAGATGAAAGGCCGAGACGCTACCACTCGCGCCACGGAGGCCGGCAATTATAATTTGGGTTAGATTCCATTCAAAGCGACACTTTCTTGGAATTTTAACATCCGCTGGAGATAAATTATGTACATGCATATTGTACAAAAATAGTTACTGTAAACACCACTTTATCGACTTAAGCCGGCAGACTGTCGCCTACTGCGATAAGGGGATGAATCACGTATACAAAATGATATACATTTCTGTCACTTCTCATTAATGAAACTTGTTTACAAATATATTTCCTGTCGATGAAATTATACTGTAATAAATTTGTTGTTAATTTTATCCGTATGTTATTCTAAATATAAACATGTATATATGTATGTATGTTATTCTATTTTATAAGCATAAGTTCAGTGTAACATCTTAACAACCGTATATGTTCGGTCGAATTGTAGAATTCTGGCACTGTGCTGTGTTATCGGCTGAAACTTAGTTACAATACACTTAACCATTTAAAAATATTAAAAAATGGGTTTTAAACAATGTTGTTATTCGCTTATGAACTAATGATTCAGTTTCTTAATTTATATGACTTTTCTACTAACAAACTTAAATTCGTAAGTTTTTTTTTTTTTTACCACATTAGACGTTTTAAGTATTGAAGATTATCACGAGCGAACATAAAAGACGAAATAACAGTCTAAATATGTGAAAATATTGTTTGGAAAAAAATTATATAGAGAATTTTCATAACATAACTGTTATCATTCATTATTAATATTACATGAAGAACAGAGCGGTTAATCCACCTCCAGTTCACCAAAGAGAACCAGGGGAATGAGATTCCTTGTAATTACGTTTGCAGATGCTGAAAAAGATACTTCCAAGCGTGCAAAAGACATCTTTAATTAGATTACATGTTCTTAGTGCATATTCATCTTATACAAGTTATTTTAATGAGCAAGGATGATAAATGAATAACCTACAGACAAAACAAGAAATATCACACCCTTTGCAATGAAGTGAACCTGAAACAAATCGAGTTAGCAAACATCATATTTTTAACATTACATTAATTTGTCGGGGCTAAAAACTTACTCGTAGAATTTCTTAATTATTTTAATACTATAATACACTTTATCACGAGTAACATAACAACTAACATCAATAGTATACGAAATTTTATCGTTCGCTTCTATAGCTAGATTTTACAAATTTTTAATACATAACTAGTTTCAGATTTATTATTAATGATTTATTTTCTACTGAAGCAAATCTAATATCGTAAATAAAAATTGAAATAATCATTTATTATTATTATAAAAACTACATATATAAAATATGACCGAGGAATCATGCTTTTTATTTTAATTTCTGGAAATTTTTCATCTGTTTATTTGTGAATTTATGTTCATGTAGTTCCGGAAAAACTTTTTTATGATCTTATCAAATCTCGCATATTTTCCTTTCTGAGAGACGGATTAAGTGTAACAATTTTTAGAATTAATTTTTTAATGTATTAATATTAATTATGTGTAATACAAATTGTTCATATAATCCTATTCATAATTGAACAATTTTTATGACTGACTCGAGGCTCAACATAGAATGACCGACCCTCATTAGTCAGATGAGGTTCTTAGGTCCAAGAGTGGATGAAGAGCACTGCCTAATAGCCGTTTACTGGCCGAATTACCTTCTAGCGAATACTATTTACACAAATTACCCTTGTTCTAAATACACATAATCTTGTTAAGAATATTAATTTTATATTCTGCGGTTAAAAAAAAAAATGAGAAAAAAAATCGATTATGGTGGAAGATTTCCCGGACAGTCTTCGTTAATTAATAACGAAATATTCCACGGGATATTAATCCCGTGGAAAAAGTTCTTATGTTACTGCTAGTACATTTTGTTTATTTTGTTACTGGTTAAATTTTCCATAAATAATTACGATAAACAATTCTGTTTTGTACCTAATTCTATTTTTAACTTTATTAATTTCATTTCATTCTAAAACGCTGATTATTTTTTTAAATGAATTACAAAAATATCGAGATCTATTGTTGGTCGAAAACTAGTTAAAGAATTATTAATTATTATTTTTTTTTAAATTAAGTAATTGAAATTATAACCTTAAGACTTTTGCATAGAATACATTAAATGAGATTTTTTTCCTGCTTTAGAAAAATCTTAAGTCTGACCTGATTTTTAACCAGGAAGAACTTTTCGATTTAAAAAATTAAAATATTATTATCGATGAAATTCGAAAAATTCCGTTGTGATAGAACAAAAATTGAAATAATACAATTTCATAAAAATAATACATCACATAAAATTTTCATAAAAAAGTCCCACAAAGACATTTTTTTATATAACATTAAATTCAATTGACGTAATTATTTTCCTCTTCTTTTTAATAATATATAATACATTTTTATTCATATTTCTTTATTTTCATTTTTTTAAACTAACATTCCACTGGCATAATTGATAAAAAAAATCTCGTAAGTACAGAGTTAAGAAAAACTAAAATTTAAGATAGAGACAAACTGAACATTTTTCGATCCAAGATACATAACATAAAAAAAGTCTACTTTAAACCGATAAATTGAAAAATTATTCACAAAATATTTTAATAATTTTCACCGGAATCGAATTTAGCCGTAAACGAAGTTATGTGTAAATTTATTTATAAAAATATTTATTATAATTAACAATTTTATAATAAAAATTAACAATTAGACAAAAAATAATTCGGTTAACTAATTTTCATTAACGTTAAAATAAAATATATATAAATAATTTTAAAACAAATATAAATACATGTAATTAATTTAATAATATACCCGTCTTTGATTTGTGTAGAACTTCATATCGTTACCAAGAGATCATCGGCAAGCCATTAACTATTCACTGCGTGTTGCATATGTTCACAATTGCGGGATCACAGTATGTACCTAAACGTACGTAATTCCAGTAGCCAATACGATTTAACAAATCTATATTCAGAGCGAATTAGTTGTCACAGAGAAAACGCCACTATTCATTTTAATGCTAAAAACAATTAAAAATGGATATAATATTTTTTTATATTGTTGGTAAATAGGAATATATTTTTTATTCAAAAAATAGTTTTATTCGACTGATAATAATTTATATACATAATATATATATTTTATATAAAGATGTTAAAAATAAATAAATTTTGATAAAATTAATATCTTTTAATTAAAAAAATTTAATAAGTAATGAAAATTAATAATATTATTCATTCCAAATAAACAAATAATTTAAGATAATAAGATTTTTAACATTTCCTGTTTATAAATTAACGGTTAAACTAATTTTTACATAAACACCATTATAGAAAAGAAAAAAACTTTTAATTGAAATAAAAAAAATAAATACGTTAAGTACTTTAAATATAATTACTAAATTATAAGATTTCTCCACAAAACCAAATTAATACATGGAAAAAATACAAATGTTTCATATTATTAATAAACATCACTATTTTTCAGATACAAACAAAACTAAAAGAGAAATTAATAGAAGTTGAAGGCTTGTTTAATTTTAAGTCAATTTATGGCTTTATAAAAAATAATCGGTTAAATAATAGCTAAACATCATGGCAATTTAAGCGACTATCCCTAAAAAAAAAATATGAACGGTTGGGCATGATTCACTTTAAAAAATATATATATAAATATGTGCGAGTGTTTTTGAAAGCGTAGATGCAGATTTACATTAATTAATTTAATTTGGCTATTAAAATTAAAAATATATTTGCATATACAATTCATTTAACTATGGTAAAACTGATTTTTCTTTTTAATAACTTCATTAGAAATATAGTAATTCATTCAGATTTATGACGAATATAAGTTTCAATCTAACTTATACCAAGTTTAATTTGGTTTCATTTTTAATTTCATTCTCAAAATATTTTATGATTTTGTTGTAATTAACAACTTTATTTCGAAACACTAATGTAATAAAAAAAAAAAAAAAAAAAAAATCAAAGTATGTTTTATAATTGATCATAGTGAAAGTACACATTTTTTTAACAATTACGAATTTTTGTGAAAAAAAAAATAGATAAAAGTAATGCAATTGAATTTTTTAAGCTCTAATATTTAAGTGAAGTAAAAAATTCGTTGTTAATAAAGAGAAGAAAAAAAAAGCTATACACTTCAATAGACAATGACAATCGTAAAAAATGAGTGAAAGCGTCGTACCGAAACCTAAACGATGCAATACGTTAAACCACCGTGGGCGGAGGTCACAACCGAACTGAAGAGCTAGGAGTCGCACAGCACAGCGTCTCGTTGCCATAGTAACTACCGGCGCACATTTTATCGCAATTCAGCGCGCGCGCCCTCTAACATCAAATGATGCCATCTCCCCCACCGCCACCCTATAATGATCCACCCAACCCTATTAAACACGTAAAACAGACTCGTGCAAGCCAATCATTCTACATAAAACGAAACGTTTATTGCAACTGAAAACAGTTTTGTTTTTCAAAAACAAAACAGAATATATGCATTCACCATTATTCCAATCAAGGGTTTTATATTACGTCTTTTTATGTCATATCTAGCAGCTTTGATTTGAAAAGTCCATATTTTAATTTCGTAGATAAAATATAAGTAAATTAAATTTTATACAGATAACAGAAAAATTACAACTGTTTGAAATTATAAATATATTTCACGTTCGTAATAAACACATATTTTTTCTTTTGTTATTTTATAGTGAAAATATTATACAAGAAATATCACAATAAAAGACTGAAACGCATACCCTGTATTATATTTTATGTTTATTTTAACTTTTAAAATACATTAAATAAATGTCAAAAAACTAATATTTAACACTATCAGGGCCACAAATAATTCTCAACTACGTATTTCATGAAATTAAAAAATTAAGGATTCTAAAAACAAAATTAATCAGGGTTTTTATAAATACAAAACACAAAAAAATTAATTATCATATGGTAAATGGTTATCAAAAATAAATGGAAATAAATAATTAAAAAAAAAAAAAAAACAACTTTTTTAAAAACTTTACCAAAAAATAAATAAATACAAATCGAAGTACATTTTGATTTTCAAGCATAATTTCAGTAAAAATAGGGAAATTATTAAATGTAATGCATACATATAAAATACTATTAATAAATAAGTAGTTAAAACTTAAGAAATTACAAAAAAGTACTACTACAAGTTTGTGTACAAATGTCACGGTACATTTTTTAATAGATAAAAACAATTGACTACATTACAAATGTGAATTAAGACAGTCCAAGCCAAAAGTTTTTTTTTTTTTAATAATAAAACTAAAAATTACTATAATCACATGAAGTTTTTTTTTTTGTTACAAAATAAACAACTTAATCAAGCAATCACTGATTTCTTGAATATTATCGACTGTGCAGTTGGAATATAATGATTTAGAATTGAGATGACGAAAGTGGTTGGTATTTAGTTGTAAACCACTTAAGAAAGTAGTTAACACAACTAAGATTAAATTTATTTTACTATTTATATTTCTAAGTCGATAAACCAAAGAATCTTAAATGCAGGTCCAATAATAAATATGTGAGCTTAACACACACACCGGTGATAAAAATAAATAGCCAAAGTAAACACCAAATGTTAAAGGATTCTATATCATCTAAACAATTCAAAGACTTTGCAAAGAATTATACTTTGAATAAAGTACAATAAATATTCTACAATAAGCATTCCTACGGTTTAACCTTGCGTATTGTATAGATGAATAAATAAATAAATATGAGAGGTACAGGGTACGTATTCCCAGTAAAAGGAAATGCAAACTCAGCATTTTGTTTAACGGGATTTACCGTGGCAGAAATAATACGGTACTGATAACAACGCAAACATGTGCATTGTTAAACAGTCTGATGCAAGAACAATACAGTTATTATTATTATTATTATTATTTTACCCCAAGGTCTAACAAAAATTTTGTAGCATAAAAATTATAATGATACGAGAATAAACTAAATAAAAATAAATATGTAACATGTAAAGTACGGTGCGTAACGCAAACAAAGAATTATACTTTTAAAAACTCGAACATTAAAAAATTATAAATCTAGACAGACGAAACGAAATTTTTAAACAACTGTACAAAATACTCTCGCTCAATATTTTAAATACAGTTAAATCCATTTAAGGGAAACCAGCTTTTCAGCAGCAATCCCTCCGAGCAACAAATTGAAACTAATTTTCATGCCTATGAAATTATTTTTGTCATCAACATAAAACAAATCATAAATGAGAGTTTAACAACTACATTGAAAAAAAAAAAAAAGATTAAATCAAACGATATCTTTGCGTAAAGCAAATACACTCGCATAACATTCTGACCTCAAGACTAATATGTACTATTGAAAATAAAAACATAATTTCACACTCCCTTTCGATTTATTTTTCTCCAACATGGACTTTAGTGATGCTGCTAATTAATAAACAATAAAAACAAATGACAAAAATTCAATAAATCAAGCTGTAAATAAAGTTAAAAAATAAATAAACTGCAAAGAGCAGACCTTCACTTATCAAATTACAAAAATGAAACGACGAGTACGAGAAATCGATAAGTTACTTGTAACCAGATATTTCCCTTTACATTACACATAACTAAGTATCCCGTTAATTTCTTAATCAACCTCTTTCGCTTTTTAATCTGTAACAGACGTGTTTATATACGTAAAAAGTCCAACGTAAGGTTGGAAAATTAAAATTTATCTAAAATTAACAAAAGTAGATCAAGGATTTTAATGTTACGTATTATCAAAGAATTTTTTTATATTAATTTTTATCATATTTTATTTTAAACTACAAGCTGAACTTCAAGAAGCGTGCGGAGTTGCTGAAATGAAGATTAAACAAATTAGCGTTGAAGGGTTCAAGCTCTATACGTGTAAAGTCGCGGTAAAAGCTAATCTACAATAAATATTCAACAACGTCAATGATAAAAATAGATAAAACGATCATACTTTTCATCGAATTTTCTATAAAATAAGATATCAATCGCGGGTATTATCAACGGACAACCTTTAAATAATCATTAAATACAGGGTGGAGCACAGGAAACGCATGTTTTTTAAACCGCTAGAACTCGACGGCAAATGGGGTAGTGACCTTCAGCGACCTCTGGCGGACAGCTCAGACTAAGCAGTTTCAGTCACTATGGAGCATAGAACATCATGTGTTTGCTATCGAGCAGTTTTTTTTAAAAACAATGATTAGTGGTCACGATTCAACATCTTTTCCGTTGAATTTTAATGTCGGACGTTGAGATGCAGTTTCAGATCGAACACCATACTTCGATGGATTGAGGCGTTTAAAACTACCGGATCTGTGATGAAGAAAAAAACACCTGGCCTTTCCCGTTCAGTCCGGGTTCCAGAAAACGAAGACAGAGTGAGAAGGGCAGTTCTTGCTAGTCTAAAACAACCCGCTAGGCGACAGAGTGTAGCGCTCGGTATGTCACATCGTTTGTTTCATCGCATCTTACATGATGGGCTCAAATTTCACCCGTACAAAATAATGATCGTCCAGCAACTAACTGAAAGAGATTATATGCAACGCAATGAATCTTATGACATAATGAACGCCATTGTTGCAGAAGATGCAAACCCCTTAATAATAACGACTGACGAAGCCCGTTTTCATTGGGATGGCTATATTAATGTACAGAACTGTCGTTACTGGGCCCGGAGGACGCACGTGAACTACACCAAAAACCTTCCCCATCTCCAAAGTAACAATGTGATGCGGTATCTTCAGGATAGGGATGTTGGTCTTTACCCTGTTGATATCACTGTAACCGCAGTTACAGTGACATCAGCACGCTACATCGACATGTTAAATAACTTCCTGCGTCCAAAACTGAAAAGCCATGGAGGTAAACATACGAGAAATGTGCTTCCAATAGGATAGTACCACAGCTCACATGGTGAGAGCATCGATTGAAGGGTTCGACAAATATTTCCTGGACATGTCATTTCACGATTAGGCGATGTTTCTTTTTCCCTACTCTCCTGATTTATCGATTGGCGACTTCTTTATATGGGGCTACCTGAAATCAAAAGTGTACGTGAACAAGCCACACACAATCGATGACCTGAAAATTTCCATTCGTTAAGAAATTGAAGCTGTATGAAATGAAGTGTTGGAGAAAACCATGCAAAGCTTTCAGGAGAGGCTCCAAATTTGCGTCCTAATGAACTGAAATTATTTTCCGAAACTAATTGAGATATGTGGATTTCAAAAATGCAAATAAAAACATTAGCCGACCTCCATGGCACGGATGATAGCGTCTCCGGCCTTTCATCCGGAGGTCCCGGGTTCGAATCCCGGTCAGGCATGGCATTTTTCACACACGCTACAATTCATT
>JAAAKQ030261032.1:0-10761 GCA_010016005.3 Zanna intricata | reverse complement strand
TTTACAATTTTTACATATTTAATTTAAATGTAAATTATATAAAAGATAACCAGCATCCTAATAAGAAATAGTAATAACAAATTTTGTAGCGATTTTTATCAGATGAACAATTTCTTTTTTAATTAACATTGGTAAAAATGATTTAAACTGATATCAAAAGGTTAAAAGAAGAATATTAAAGGATAAAAATGATTTCTGCCAACAAAAGATTACTAAAAAAAGAATAATTTTGAACTCAAACTAAATATTTTTAAATATTTTTGTCTCTTTAACTGCTTAATAAATTTTTAACTTTTTTTTTAAAATTTTGTTCAACATATCATATACCATTTTGTAGTTTTTTTTTAAAAAACTTTTTTGTGTTTATTACCCATTTAACAAAGTTTATTATACATCAAAGATATATAAAAAAAAAAGTTTTTATCTCCAATTTATTGGTTTTCACCCCCTGATTTTTCAAAAAGTATTCTAGGATCTATTTTATTAGATTTTTCAAGCAAAAAGTCATAAGAAATCACTAATTTTTCCCCTTAATTAATGTCCTAAAAATTTCAGTAACACCTCATTTCATCAGGGTAGCTGAAATCCGAGTGAAATCTTTCACTAACTGTAACCTGGTTGCAAAAATTAGGACATATGTTTATATGAATATTTTCATTATTTTTACGAGCAGATAGATTGTGAAAGTTCCAGGAGAACTTCATAATGCACCCTTTATATACAACACAATTCACAGATTTATATTTGTACAGGCGACTATTCTTTTATTGCTTGCATGTCTTAAATACATACACAGTCTGTCCCTTAGGAAGGTGACTGATTTTATATTCACATAACTACCAATGCAATCTATGAACAGATGCATGAACTACCTAGCGTGGTATTCCAACTACCTTCCATTTTATATTTAACAGCACTGGCATCACAGACTGCTTGTAATAACCAAAACTTTAACAGTATGTTTCGAACTTCGGTCATGAAAAGAGCAGTGTGCAAACATTAAGTTTTGTTTTAAATTTAGTAAAAGTGTCACAGAAACTTTTAAAATGATACAAACTGTTTACAGTAGTGAAACAAAGAGCTGTAAAAATGTTTTCAAGTGGTATGCAAGGCTTCATGATAGTAGAGAGAGCATTGAAGATTATACACTTCTAGGAGCATCATCGACAGTTCAAGTAGAAAAAATGTTCGCAAAGTGGCTGAAATTCTTTGAAATGATCGTTGTGCATCTAACAGGTAAATTGAGATCACTGGAATACCTAAAACAACTGTGCATCACATTCTAACTGAAAATTTGGGCAAAAAGAAGACTGTTGTCGCTTTGTGCTCCACTCACTCACTGATGATCAGTAAGATTGCAGAGTGGAACAATGCAGAGACATGGAAAGATCAAATGCTAGGGACCCAGACCTCAAGTCTTGCATTGTAACAGGTTACGAAACATGATGTCTTCAGTAAAAGCCACTTTCAAAATGCCAAAGTTTGGAATGGAAAAGTCCAGAATCTCCAAGAATGAAAAAAGTGTGCAAGCAGAAAAGTTGTGTCAACACACTATTTACTGTTTTCAAATGAATTACTTTGATTCAAATGAATTATCCATAAAGAATTCACTTTAGAAGGTCAAATGTTGAATGCAGATTACTAATTGGCTGTTTTAAATTGTTTATGAGCGATGATTGTTTGAGATGGATCTGAATACAGAATCAAACAACATGGTGTTTGTTGCACAACAATGCACCAAAAGAAATTGCCGTAATTAACTGTTATAATTGCCGGCCACGGAGGCCGGCAATTATAACAGTTAAATACCATTATTTAAAACTTTTTTTCTTGATCAACTATACATTTGTTTTATTATATGCTTAGTGACTATTCATTAAAATCAACTTTTACTATATCACTATTTCACTAGTGATAAAAAGATTTTTGGTATTAAAACGTTTTAGTATTTTAAATCATTCTTATTTCCTTTAATGTGTTAAGACTAATTACACTGTATAATAATTATAAAGTTTGGCAAAGGATCTTACTTTATATAAATCAGTTTACTGATTTATATCTCTTATGCTTACCAAGAATTTTGACAGTAAATATTGCAGATATCAGAAATTAAACCAACCTAAAGGCTAATAATTATGAGTATTGTTGTAAATTTGTGTCAATAAAATGATCATTTGCTATCGATATGAAAAAAAAAAGGCTAAAAATGTAGGAAATCTATCAGTCATCAGTTCAATGGTAATGTAATGTTTGTTCCCTAAAAATTCATTGATGGCAAGTTGTTGGTGACAAAGACATGATTTCCAATAATAGCCTTTTTAAGGTTATCTCAAATTTCTTTTTTCAAAAATTATTATTTTTTTTTTAAAGTTGACCTCTTAATATAAATATATAGTTATATCTACATGTTATAATTTCAGAAAAATTAAAAATTTTGAGCATTTTAACACTGAAATTCATAATACAAAATCCGGACAGCTGACTTCTGTATGTATTTATTTTTTTTAAAGAAACTTGGTTTAAATGAATGATTAATGGCAATTTAATACATTACTGCTGGGTTGACTAGCAAAAATTAACTGCAATTACCTTTAATTAAATGTATTGTAATAAATTTATTTTAAAAAATGGCAACCATATTTTTTCAGTGAATCAAACGTCATTTGAAAGAAAATGATATGAACAATGTAAAAAGTAATGGTTGCCAGCTCTCAGTCAGCCGCAACATCCAGGATGCCAAGTGTAAACAGGTATATTATTGCTAATGATTTGCATTCATAGAATTTTTCAAAAAAATTATAGCAGCCATTTTTTTACAGGCAACCATGAGTTATCATGTACAGAAAAAGTTGAACTTCAATTTAGTATATAATTTTTTTGAAAAACACTATGAGCGTAAATAATTGACAATAACATACCTGTTTACATCTGGCAACTTGGACGTTGCAGCTGACTGAGAGCTGGCAACCATTACTTTTCCTTCTTCACATGATTTTCTTTCAAATGACCTTTGAATCACTTAAAAAAAATATAGTTGCAGTTCGTTAAAATAAATTTATTACAATAAATTTAATTAAAGGTAATTGCGGCTAATTTTTGTTAGGCAACCCGGCAGTAATATATTTAATTATCTTTAATTATTTATTTAAATCAAGTTTCATTAAAAAAACAGATACCTGCAGAATCCAGTTGCTGGATCTTAGGCTACCATAATAGATTTCTAGAATTTTTATAAAAAATATTTCAAGACTCATCATTTGTCTGAGTTTATCTGTCTCAAAAATGGTACAACAGGATTTAAATGAATTTTATACTTTACACTTACAAAGTTTATTTTAAGTTTACAAAGTTTATTTTAGTAGACTTACAAAGCCTACTAAAGGCTTTGAAAAAAAACTGATTTGATAAACTCATTTTTATCTGAAGCCATAACCTTAATTTTTGCAGAGATTCTACCAATATATTTATGGTAACATGTTAACAAATTTTATATTGCTTCATCAAGAACAAAGCCATTTATGAAAATAATAAATTCTGTAAAGATTTCTTGATAGTCAAAACTGATGTTAGAAAAAAACCTGTTTAGGTGCAGAAAGACAATTCATTTATTGCTAATTCTGGGCAATGATATTTAGTAGTTATAATGCCTTTATTCTCAGCTGAATTGTATTAGTTGTGCTTAAGTAACAGCAGAGTGCAGCCAAGCAATGCCATGAAAGAGATAGATGTTCTTGAACTGTTGTTTTAAAGGAGTCTTATTGCAAAAATTGGACGACTAAAACTCTTTGTCAGTTCCAATGAACACACAGACTAGAAGACTTGACATTTTATGTTTAAATTTGTGCCTTGTTAGCATATATATTGTGTGATTTCTCTCTATAAACTATAATTTTGATTCTCTGTACTAAAGCAAAGCATCACCATCTTAGTAATTCTCAGAAAGCATCCTCAGTTACCAGCATGATCTAACTTCTGACAGTTCAAATTGTATGACAATTTCAGAGTATACAGTATTGGAAATTTCATGGAAAAACAGGGTAAGAGGTGAAATTCTGAGCTGACCATATGCAACGGTTCCTTCTAAAAGATGGCATCATTATATTAAAATAATATGCCCTATAAAACCATAATTTATAGAAGAGTTCCATTTAAGCCCTAAGTAACTGTTATGAAAAATTTTTAAGTAATTCTACCAAAAATGATGATGGTTTTCATGATAATGATGAGTTCTGTTAATAGTATGATTTCCATGTAGTTAACTGAACAAAAAGGTATCTTTTTAAAATGATTTAATAAAATGGATCAAAATAATGGCATCCCAAATTTACAGTGACCTAACCAATAAATACATTACTTTTTTTTTCTTCATAAAAGAGGATATAATTATTTTTGAGGTAATGATGAATCATTCATCCTTTTTTTAACAGAAAATAATACATTATATCCATTACTTAAGACTTAGGGATCTTAAATATAAAGGTTCTCCTCAGCTTTTATTTTAATCTATTTGAAAAATTTATTTGCTGTGTAATACAAATACTAATGACCTAGCCACAAGCAATGTGTTTGTAAATAAATAGATTTGTAAATCAAGACTTACTTGTTTTTTGTTTCCCTGAGTTCACGTTCAATATTAGACGTGTCTGAAGAATAGCTACGCTGAACTTTGACAACTTTATCATAATCTTCTAGTTTCCGCCGTAACTCGTCATTCTAGAAATATAAACAAGTTAATTTCAGGATAAAGTTATGCAAAATAAAGATAAGCTTCTGATATTTAACATACTAATATTTCTCAGAAAACCTACCTATTATAGAGCTTACAGAATATTATTATGTAAGGATTTTAATTGTTTATATTTTAAATGTACATATTGAACATATCTGACCATATCTTAAACAGAAATCTCAAATCCATGAACATTGAAAACAAGCATGATATTCACAAACAAAAAAAAAACACTCGAATATTATGAAATAAACATTCAACAATGAATGATACATCAAACAAACAACCGATTCAAATCTGACACACTTTTCAGCCACATTCTAAACATGCATTCCCTAATTAAAAAGCCACAAACTTATGTCAGTGTTAGAACAATGGTACTATATAGAAGATTGTTGCAAAAATGACAAAAAATGTTTCAAAGTAAGTTTTTAAGAACATTTTATTATTAAATTTGGTTAAGTTTGTTGCCGAGAAAGTTTTTTTTAATATCATCCCTGACTGAAAAAACAATATTAACAAAAAAATAACAATATTTTTATTTGAAGTTTATCTGATTATCTTTACTTTCTAAATCATTTTTGTACATTGCTTTAATTATAGGTCTAAACATTAGTAGCATACTAGATAGTTGGTGATATTTTATTCCAATGTCAATAAAACCAGCAATCATGGGAATCTATACACACACATACCTCTAACAGAGAACATCCAGCCTTCTTTGGCTCTCCAAATTGTCTTTTAAGGCATATTAGGCTGTGTTTGTTGTAATGAATGCAGTATATTGCATCTTTTTTGAAATTACTGTTTATAAAATGGTACAAATAATGGCATCCCAAATTTACAGTGATCTAACCATTAATTATGTTACTTTTTGTTTCATTATAAAAGAGGGTATAAATATTTTTGAGGAAATGATGAGTCAATTACTCGTCCTTTTTTTAACAGAAAGTAATACATTGTTTCCATTACTTAAAGCTTCAAATTTTATAGTTACAGCCTAACTTTATTATATTATATAAAAAAATTTATATATTTTTAATTTTTATTTACAATTTGTGACACTACAGTTCTTGGAACAATGATGCAGTGTCACCTGTATGTTGATTTAGTTAGAATCACACTAGAGATCATGTTACTATATACTTAACTATGTTTGAGTAAACTGATATAGCTGTTTGTTGCATGGCTATTGTGATCTGGGAGTACACTTGTCCCACAATTGTCAAGGGAGTATGGAAATAAATTAATATGGGGCAAATAACACCTTTTTATTGTTTCTGTACTTAAAATCACATTCTTCTGGTAATTAGATGATTCTATTATATTAATAGATCAATTTGACTTTGTATTTAAGCAATTTAATTCATGAATGAAAAATAATAACTGATGTCTCAAGTAGCATGTCAAATATTGTAAGGAATTTGGTAAATCTGCTATTAAAATGTTGAACCTGTTTAAAGTGCAATACAGTGTAAATATTCTGAAAAAGTCACCACTTTGAATGAGATCCAAAAATTAGTGAGAATATGTAAATGATAATACCAGAAGCAGGCAAAGACAAGATGTTGGATGCAAATGTGAATTTAAAAATGTAAATTTAGGATGCTCTGACATCTGATTAAGATGCAATTATCGGTGTTGAAAAAAATTGTAAAGTTTTACTTGGTAGGAAAGACTACTGGGAATTATCCATAATGACAATACTTCCGGAGGTATCGGGTTCAAGGTTCAAACCTTGCATGGCATTTTTCACACACGCTACAATTCATCTCATCCTCTGAAGATATACCTTAACGGTGGTTCCAGAGGTTAAAAAAAAAACACCAAAGCCATAGAGAACTCACTGTAAAAGACTTTCAAAAAATCTATTAATGGATTAATACATCTCGCTTAATTTACTCAACTTAGCTGTCTGAGGATTCTGGGTCTTTCCAAAATTAAAAACTGCTCTAAAAGCATAAAAATATTTAGAGATCGCTGATATCCAGCACAAGAGAAGTTCTCAAAAGATAATAGTATCACTCACTATTAATATACAGTACTAAGGTATATTTTTTTACAGGTGCACTCCAGTAATCAAATTGTTACACCTAAACATTATTAATACTGCTTCTCCTAAGACATTAAAGTAAATTTTATATTTACAATAAACATTTAATTCTTTTTATTTGTAATACATAATATAAATATACCAGGGGGAATCGTAATGTAACACACTGGCTGTACTACAGTAGGTTTATGGGTACCTGTGTAGGTATTTCAATGATGATGAGTATCTTTAACTGAACTATCTCATGGTACAGAACATGTATTTTCAAAATTTGAATTTTATACTATTCTTAAACACACTTAGTGCAATTCTAGATTAACTTATTGTCTTCATAAAAAATGTACAGGTCTCTGGCATCCTGTACCTCATGTTATTCATTTCTGATAACAGTAAGTCTCATTTAATATCCTGAATAAACTGCAATGATTAAATAATATTTTTTATGTGGACATTTGTCTTTTTATTAGACTACTTGAGATAGGATTCTTGAGATCTGTATGATATTGGTCAATTTTATAATATGTTAACTATAAATTAATTAGAGTTGGTAATTGAGAGAAAACAATAATGGCAGAATGATACTTCGGCATACACTGTGTACATAAATAACTACATACTACTTGACAAGTAGACTATAAGGAACAAAATGAAAAAAAAAAATGCATATCATAAATGCATTTTTAATCATGGCCTGTACTTGACAATAACTCTCATTACTGTACACCCATCATATAAGACAAATGAAACATTTTAATAGTTTTACTTAATGTATTATATAATTTTACAAATATTAGGATACTTTTAATCAGTTCAATAAAAAAATAAAAATAAAATAATAATAATGAAAATTATCTGACTATTATATGTTGTACACTTTTTGTTGAAAAGCGCTTTTGCATTAACACCTAGGTCAAAATAATAAGAGGTTTCTTCTCAGAAATGAATATATTAGTAAAATAGGGTTAAAACTGTAATAAAAACTAAAATGATAATAGGAATAAAATTGAAATACTAAAAAGAAACATAACAACTAGGATAATACACAAAATCTGAATAACAAATTAATAACAAAATTTTGACAAGTTAAATCTTATTAAATATATTAATTTTTTATAGAAGAAACAATACCTGATCTAGTACATCCTCATCATTTCCTAGGACAATTTATATGTTCCTTGGCAATTTAGATTTGCAACGTAAGGCTACTTAGCTTATGCAGTCTACAAAAAGGTGGTGCACAGTCAAGCAGCAGTCACATCAGAGACACACTGGTGCACTCTCTGCTGAAATCAGGTATCCATGAGTAGCTATGGCATATCCTAATCGCGATACATGACCACTTCCTCTCTTCAAATTTTTCTCCATGAAGAGTCCCATAATAACACCATGTCTTTTATATATCATAATTTATTATCTGCTGTAGCAGTCCAGTCATCTTGCCCCCTTCTTCGAAGAGTATGTTTAATGGAATTAATGAAATCAGTAGTTATAACTGAAGTGGAATAAGATGGCTGGTTACATCCATTTTTAGCAATAGAATCCACATGTTCATTGCCCAGGACTCCCACATGGCTAGGGATACAGTAGAAGTTCATCTGTGTCAATTTAATGCAGTGATTATATTATGTATTTCAGAGACAATTGGATGTCTGGAATACAAATCTTCTACAGCTTGGAGTGAACAATAAGAATTGTTACAGATAAGGATACAATGATATTTTAATTAAATGATACATTTTTATGGTGTACAGTTCAGCATTGCAGACACTTGTAATACCAGGGAGACCAAACACATAAGTTCTGTCATTTATAACAAAAGTGCATCCAACAGTATATTTCTGCTTTGACCTATCTGTGTATACTATTGCGTCTTGGGTTTGCCTCTGATAGAAAAATCGTTTAAATGTTTACTGAAAGATGAGATGAGTAGTTTTTAATTAATTTAATAAAAGTTAATTTTTTATTATGTACAATGAAGTCATAATTAGAATTAATCGGGTTAAATTTCCATGGAGGATGTGTGTAGAGATAGGTTGGGAAAATAGAATGAAGATCAAAGTGTAAAAGGACATTAATTGTTGGGTACGGACATCCATTATTGTTGTATTGCGTGGATGATTTATATATTGTTAGAAATAAGGGTTTCTGAAAACTGCTTTAAGAACAGATGATTTGGTTGTCCTTTAAGATGGACAGAATAAGATGCCAGTAGCTGGCCCTGCATATCCCAAAGTGATGGCTCACTCCAATCAACACATATGCTTGCGACAGGGCTTGATCTTAATGCAACAGTGGCAAACACAAAAAACAGTGGTGTACAGCAGTCAGCATTCTTAAGAATGGTATAACATGCTAAATAGTAGAAAATACCACCATAATCTAATCGAGAACGGACCAAAGAATAATAAAAAAGTAATATACATGATTGGTCAGATCCCCATTTCATGTTGCTAAAGAATATTAGCATATCAAGAATTTTTAAACATCTTGCCTTCAACTGCTTAATGTGTTTGGTCCATATAAAATGACTCAAAAAATAAATCTAGAAATTTAACAGGTGAGATAACAATTGCCTCTCCAAAAATTATGAGTAGCGCAATTCCTTAAGGGTGCAATAACTGCAATGGCTACCCTATACATGAAAAACTACAGCATATATGTCAACAGATTTAAAATAATTCTGTATAAATATTGTGCAACACCCCTCCCCCCTGGGTTGTACATACTTAAGTGTAGATCTGATCCAGGAGGTAGGGATGAGAGAGAAAGGGGGTGAGAGAGAGAGAGAGAGGGGGGTAGGGGGGGAAATAGAGAGAGAGAGAGAGAGAAGTACATGGCAAGAATTGGTTTGATTGATTCAGGATTATGGTCAGAGTGTAGGACAACTTGTATGATGTGGCAATGTTCTTATATGTATGTCCCAGATATGAAGCTGAATGTACCAAAGTAGCCAGAGAGCTTGTAAGGATCAATTGTGGTTTTGATCTGCAAATTAACTCAAAAACCAAAAGGGAATGGAACATACTTGCTGACTTCCTTAGATTCTTAGCCTGCAGAGGATGGCTGAAAGGGTCTGATGCTGTTATAGATGCATGGACTAGCAATCTGGGTGGCTAGGGGCCTGCCTGGAGCTTACTTCGCAAAGAAAGGCATTTTGGCATTAATTCTTGGTTAACTTAGATATTCACTGATAGAACAAGATGGATATGTGAAGAACTCTGTGATGGAGCTGCAGTGTAGGAGGGTGTAAGCTCAGGAATGGTCGACCTGAGATTGTAAAAATACTACAGTTCATTTATATTCATAAATATCATCCTGATTCATTCTCGGAAGTAATACCTTATGGCGGTTCCGAAGGCTAAACAGAAAAAGAAAGACGAGGGTAAAGGCACTAACCTTGTACCTGAAAACAGTCCAGAGCCAAAAGAAATAGGATTTTTCATTAGAGGCTAATTAAATTTGTGAATCTATTTCTTGATTTTTAAGTAAATCAGGAGGACTTCGAGTAAGTAGAATTGTAGGATAATTATTGTTGTTTGAATCAACACTTGTTTTATTGTTGTGAGGATAATATTTTTGGTTTTTTAAAGACTCAATCAAGTAATGATCTGAATTCACAGTATAATTGAAATTAGATACAGGAAAATTTTTTTGTGTGAAACCTTTGGTGGTGTTGGAGAAAAGCATGTGGATTACACTTCCGCAAATCAGTTAATTTGATAGTTGGAGGTTGTAAGTTATGGTACGTGGTAGTGGTTGGAAGAAGCCTTATGAAGGTGATAATAGGTTGGGTAAATATGCTAATGGAAATTCTGCTGAGATGTTTACATCGGTACCATCCTGAAAGAGGCCAAACTGATGACTGTGTTGTTATGAAGTTTAGAAGACACAACCTCTATTAAAGCCCATGAGGACTAAGAATGGAGGGGAGTTGTGGTGACCAGGATCAGAAAGCAAATGTGTTATTTTTATTTTATAT
>JAAAKQ030260999.1:0-10761 GCA_010016005.3 Zanna intricata | reverse complement strand
AAAACAAATTATTAGGGATGTAGGATGTAGGAGGTATGCCGAAATGAAACGACTGGCACTAGATAGGGAATCTTGGATCTTGAATCTGTATCAAACCAGTCAAATGACTGAAGACAAAAAAAAAGTATATGCATTCATTTGTAGAGTGTAAAATTGAAAAGTGTGCAAACCTGAAATAGTTCGGCAGTTTAATTCTATTTATTTTGAGGGAATAATGATGTTTTTTATGTTTACGTTTCAAGTATCTGTTTTAAAACTATTCTTCGTCTAAAAAGCACGACAAAATGATAATTAAGCAAAGAAAGAAAATGAACAAATGTATAAAAGGGTAGCATTTTCGAACGATTTTTTTTATTAAAAGAGAAAAAGAAATAGTTTCGAAGTAGTCCAGAGAGAAAAAAAATTAAACCATTGTTTTCATGAGATTGTTGGTCGGTCAACTAACATGTAATTCACTTTAACCACTTCGATGCCAGATAAAATATAAAACAACAAAATATCTTCTTCTTCATTAAATAAATGAGATGTGAAAACGTATTTGTCTGTACTATAAATGTTTAGTTGTACTGGTATCAGCTTGTAGTAGTGTGATGTATTTCTCTATATATCTATGCAGTAATTTACTATTTCTCTCTCTTCAGCGATGCAATGTATATCAAGTTTCAAGTCATTTCAAACTCATACTATTTACTACTTAGACTACTTTGTACTAATTGGAAAGTTTGTTACAATGCCATTGCCATGCCTCTATAATCCAATTGTAAACTTGTGTATCCAATTTGTCATCAGTTCGTATTCAGCAAATAAAAGCGACCAGATCCTTTTATATTCCTTTACGTTACATATATTGATTTATTCCAATTAAATTTTTTTTATATTTTATTAAATAAATTGTAACACATAATTTTTCTTTCTACGTACATTACTAAAATAAAATTTATTTAAAAAATTATAAATTTTGTAAAATATTTGATATGTTTCCAAAATTTGTGCTTATTTAATTTTAATATTATTTATTAAAAAAAAAGTATCATATCTATATCATTTGAGTACGAGGAGAATTCATATTTGAAGTATAGTTTACCTTCCGATTTAGATAAATAATAGTAAAATATAATCTCTGACCAAAGAATAAATAAAATAAATAACAAAATTCACGATACCTCTAGCGCTTTCCGTTGCTATTACGATCTTTCGGAACGCAAAATTTTAAAATATTACATTTCAATCTATGTAATGCCGCTTATATTACATTTGAATTTGGCGAACACAATTTATTTTTCATTGTATATATCGACTCATAACAGTTCTGAATTCGTAAAAAACATGGAAAATATTCTTTCAGAAGTTCAATACCCTCTTTTAGTTCAATTTTGACCTAGCTTTCCAAAAACAAAATTCCGATTTGATGATTCTGGGTATCACGTGTTTTACTCCAAACATCAACATGTAACGTTAAACCCGCATCGAATCATATATTTAAGATTTGTTTCTATGTAAAGCGCCATCTAACCGGTAATAAGCTGATAATAAATAATTTTAAAATTCAATAAGTTTACAAAAACATACAAAGTAAACCAATATTGTTGTTTGTGATTCGTGATAAGGTTTTTCAGTTTTTATTAACTTTTCAAAGAAAAGTACGATATTAAAGGAGAACAAATATTTTATAATACAGATTCATTTTAGATTTTTTTTTTCAATGATGTTTATTGTTTTCGCCTATTTGTGGGCTTTATAAAAACGAATGATTCAGAATCAAAATCACATCTAAAAGAATTACATGATTTTTAGAACTTTTTTAAAAAAGTAATTGAGTAGTTTTTAAATTAATTAAATTTTTTTTTTAAATAAATGAATTTAAAAAAAATTTTTTTTATTTCTAAGGATGGATAAGCATATAGCTTGACGCATCATATTTACTTTTGCTAAATATTTTTTTTTATTTTTGGGGGTGGATGAAACATGCTTTTTTTTGTAGATAAGCGCAGAATAAAAAAATCAGGGGGCACTCCGAATCAGTCAAACAACAATAAAAAATAAAATCATAACTTCGTTTAAAATAATTATCAAGAAAGAGTTTATTATTTCTGAAAGAACAGATATAATATAATTTACAGATTAAGACCGTTAAAAAATTTTCGACGAGTATAGAATTTAAAAAAATCATTTCCTTTTAATAAAAAATAATTTTTCACGTATATCGTTTATTATATTTTATGAATTAATTACATTTTTTTTCTTATTTTATATATAATATTTTTAAAAAAATAGAATAAACAAAAAACGAAGCAAAAATACAGACAAAAACCAAGCTGTATAACTGCCAATGCTGGGCGGTAATAGAATGGTATTGTATGCACTACGATTCCTCTATCTCAAGGGATAATAGTTTAGTTGATCCGTAAATTCCCTTGTGTAAGATAAGGAAAGCAGTAGTATATGTCGCAACAGACTGAAAAACCTAATCTTAACAGAATATTGAACCAAATTTTATTTACTCATATATTATGTACATTTTTACAAAAAAAAAAAAAAAATCCTAATCAACCAATCTTTTCCTTCGGGAAATATAAGGATATGTTATAACAACAGTTACTCCTTTTTAGTTATTATTGTAATATTTCGTGTCCGTACTAACCTATATACTTACTACTTTATCTTTAAATACATAATATAAATATTTTCTCTAACAATGATCATCGTTAATTTATCGATGAAAGCCAGTGCATAAAAGTAATTTAGGAACAATTATTTACTTTTTAAATTCGTACTGTACATCTACACTTTTCGTAATAAAATCAATAAATATGAACATTTCGTTATTCATGAACTAGTAAAATGGTTCTCTACGGATTTGAAACGTACATTATTTTAACTATAAGGATGACCTTACACGTATTATAAAAAAAACCCTTGTAGTATCAGAGTGCTTTAAGTGCAAAAAATCATTACAAATTTAAACTTAATAATTTAAATATATGTCGCATATGTTACGGGTTAATTCTATTCAAAAGAATTCAAAAAGTTTCACACATGGCGTTCTTGGTTATGCAGAAGTAACAGGTGGCCCCTTGTGATAATCAAAACAAAAGTTATGCTTATTTCATAAACATTACTGTTTATTTTATAAATTTAAATTAAAAAAATTTAAATAAATTAAATTTTTTACATTACTTATTTCTTAAACATTTAATGTTTATTTCATAAACATTAAACATTAATAATCATAAATGTTTAAAAAAAGACGCAGTAAGTGGAGTGGCTCACAGAAACGAAATTAGATGTGGTAATTCAACGTAAGTTTAGAACGCAGTATTACAGATTACCACCCTACGGCCTGCTATTTGTAAGCGGTATGAAAAGTTAGACTACGTGAAATATTGAAAACAAGCAAGGTTACGGGAAGCCGAGTATCTGACATGTCGAACGAGTGCAGCATGCATTTATTCAGAGTCCGTACAACCACAGTTCTCGTTCTACTGTGCTTCAAGTATTAAGAAAACGTTAAAAGATGCATCCGTAAAAATTTTAGTTACAACTCGTGATCGATCGCACATGAAGATAGAATTGCTTGAAAGAATTTTGTTATTACCAAACGTTTAAAACATGATGTTAATTATCTAAATAAGATTGCTTTTTCCAGTGATGCTAGCTTCCATTTATCAGATAAAATAAATAAACAAAACGTCTGAATACGGGCTTGGAAAACCCGCTTTTCAACGCCAAGCACGGTAGCGACAGTCCGAAGGTTAATGTGTGGGTTGTGTGACAAGTTATAGATTGGCCTATTTTGTTTTAATTAATAAATAGTGATTGGCAACATTTATCTTCATACCAGAATCGTTTTTAAAGGTTTTCTTATGATATAAGAATAGTCGAATGAGGGATATTTACTTAAATAAAACGACATGAAATAGGACGTATTTGTACGTATAAGTCTGTACAATACGTACAAATAAATGTTTGTTGCATTTGTTTAAAAATTTTATAAATTAATATATGTCAAACCTAAAAAAAATCGTGTATTTCATTTGAATTTCTTGAGATTTAAATGACCTTTCTAAAAAAAAAAAACTTAGTAATACAGTTCTGGAATCACTATTTTTATAGTATAAAAATCAAATTACATAAAAATATACCAAGTTCTTAACACTATTAGTTCAGTAGTATATCAAAAACATTTTACTACTACATTTAATTCACTACGAAACAAAAGTTTTTCGACAGACATAACTACAAAGTAAAATATACTATTTCTATTACTTGTATGGTTTATTTTAACAAAAATCACCAACCGAAATAGTATCCTTTCCTGACGGAATAATCTGTATTTATATATTTGTACGTATAAAATATCGCATTATTTGTTGTTTTTTTTATTTTTTAATCTGACTCAATCTATCGACTTGGTACTCTTTTACTTTCCCGCCTATTGGTATAGCAGAGCTATAGCTGTAGACGGTAAAATATGGTAATCGGTCTAATTCGGGCATATGCGGTTTTCACGGATCTTTACGTTTTGACCCCTAAGGAACGCACAAAACCGGATGGAAATTTTTTGGATCTTCGTATGTACGTGTGTGTTTGGGGCGTTGGCCTCTAAATCACCTAATATCTTCAGAACTGCTTGAGCGATTTTGATCAAACTTGTCCAGACTACTTCTATATAAGGGGCCATTACATAAATGCCATTAATGCATTGATGCCATTAAATTTTCAACTTAAAAGGTCAAAGGGGTGAGACTGTAAAGCAAGGTCATCCTCAGTATCTCGAGATTTCATCTTGTTTTTCTTAGGAACATTTGTTAGCAATTAAAAAATAATAATATTTCTAAAAAAAGATTGCAAAATCCCACTTCCACCCCACCAAATGCTCTAAAATGTTCTAAATAAACAGCTGGCTAAGTGGTACAGTGTGTCATTAGTACCCCTCTCACCACAAGGTGCGCTAGTATAGCACTGATGTACAGCTGCTGTTGTCATCTTTCTTTTTCTGTTTAGCCTCCAGCTGTACCGCCCCTCCCGCGCGAATGAAATACGGTATGAGCACGCGTTTTAGTTAGAATCATTGAATTAAATATACAAAAAATATAATATTTAAATGAAATAATAAATATTTTAAATTTTGTGTGTAAGTCGTAGATCAGAAAAAAAGCCGCTTGGCTGGAAAGTCCTACATTGTGGTTGTCAGCTTTTTCTTTTTATTATATTCCATTTTTATTTAGGTGTGATCAAAGATTGAATCAGATTCCGAAAGATTATTACAGAGCAAATGTAACATTTTTAAAACAACTTATTTTTAAAATTATGAATTTAATTAACAATAAAATTTATGAGGTATTGCAAGTAACAAATTTTTAAATTTTATCACAGAAAAAATCGTTCATTTATTTAAATTGGCTTTCGGTTGGTGTCTTTTTATATCAACATCCTTGAAACATACGATTTTTCTGAAAAGGATTCAGTGATTTTATCTATTACTTATTTATTGTTTAAGTCAGTTCATTATATTTTATGTTTTTTTGAGATCCTGCTTTCATGAAGGCACTGAAATTTAATTAACGGCTTCCTATGAGCAATTTGAGCTTCAATGTATAGATAAAAATTATAGTCTAAATACAGAAAAAAAAAACTTTAATGCCTGTTAGTTTAAGGTGAAGCGATCTTTAAAAAATGTGTATTACGAATTTAAAAGTAAAAGCAATCAACGTCACTCTTTTTTTTTTGGAATCCAGCTACAAAACTTTTTTTATGATTTATTTTAGCTAATGTAAGACAAATACAATGCGACAAGAATAAAATATTCTTTAAACAAATACATAAATTATGGTCTTGCATCCGGTTAGCATATTTTATCTTTTAATTTTTTTTCTATGTAATTTTTTTTTTTTAAAGTCAATATCTTCTTTAGGTAACATGGTTTTAAATATATGATTTCCCTATTTGATTAGTTTTTTAATAAAAAAATAAAAAAAAATAACTTGCTTGTGCATAATAATCAACAGCAATTATGAATATATATATAATAGTATGTAATTATTGCAATCTTTTTCAGCAGTTATCTTAAAAAAATCTTTTTTACAACAATACTTTGTCTCCTTTGAAAAAATAATTTTTATCTCTACTTTTTTAATCGTTTTAATGAAATTATAAGTATTTTCGGCTGTGACTTGTTGTTTCCCTGACTCGATTATTATTAATTCTGCTTTTCCATTGATAAAAATTTTAAAAGATCATGTATTTGGAACTAAGGTTAACGTAGTTTTATAATTCGAGGAATTTTAGTCAAATTTTTTTTTTTAATTTCATTTTTCTTGCATTGTAAGTTTAAAAATTAGTAATTGCTTAAATCATAATAAATATTTATTGACAAATAACTTGTAAGAAAGTAAATATATCTCTGAGAAAAAGTATGAATTTCTTTATAAACAGAGAGAGAACCATGGTTCAATACTTGTCCACGTATGTGCGCGCACACGACCACACACATACATATATCGATGAAAGATTACACACAACTCTTTTCTGCTTTATAATAAAAGTTGTTTATCTTTCACTTTACAGTGTTTATACAGTATGTTATAAAAGTGTAGGAAAGTTTCTGCAGCAGAAAACCTTTATCGTGAAACTCTATTACTAGATTTAGTAATAAAATGAATAATTAAAATAACCACTATCGTATCGTAAGTTTGGAACAACATCGGTTTAATTAGGTTGATTGCACATTCTACCGACGAAAAATAACGTACGTGATCCTTTTATAAAATAACATTGTTTCGGTACAAAATTTAATTCACCACTTGAAGTTATGTATTTTATCTCTTTCTACACTAACTAACGATTTTTTTCAGATTTTACGATTATTGTGGTTTTAGGATTGTTATTCGTTGAATTACCATAATGTAATTGATACTAATGTTATTAGCGCAAAAATTCTATTTCTTAAAGTGGTTTAAGTGTTGTAAATTCTATTTCAAAATAAAGAGATTTCAAAAATCTATGTTTCATTTTTAATCGTTTCAAAAACATAATAGTTATTTCGGGAGGTTTTTTTTATAAAATAATAAATAATTAAAAAGAAAAATAAACGGTAATTCGAATAACAGTACTGTACAATTTTACATTTAAGCGCCTTAATAAAACTTAAGCTTATCAGCAATATAAAATATTTATTATACTTAGATACCTGACGAGCTAATCTGATGTTTAACTCGTCGCCGCTAAATCAGATTATTTTTGAAGTCGAGATTTCTAAGGTTAAAGTCCTTGTAAAAGCAGTAGCTGTTTAAAAATTTGAATGCTGCTAGACTATCTACTGATGAACTCGTCATCTCAAATCAGCTGATTTCGAAGTCGAATGTTCTAAGGTTAAATCCTAGTAAAGGCAGTTATTTTTATACGGATTTGAATAGTAGATCAAGGATATCGTTGTTTTATGGTGGTTGCGTTTCAATTAACCTCATATCTCACGAATGGTCGACTTGAGACTACAAGACTACACTTCATTTAAATTTATACACATCATCCTAAGTTATTACTTGGTTCCTTACGGTGGTTCCGGAGGCTAAACAGAAAAAGCAAGAAGAAGAACGCTAGACTATGGATACCGGTGTTCTTTGTGGTTCGGTTTCAATTAACCACACGTCTCAGGAGTGGTCGACCTGAGTCTGTTCCAGACTAAATGTTTACCTGTACATTTACACCTATATTGCACTACTTCTGCAGCTATGTCAGGCCTGACAAGCCGGTAGAGGTAATTGGATTTGCCTATCACATCCAGACCTGGCAGTAGCTGGAAAGCTGGTTGAGAAATTACGTATGTTACCGTTTAAAGTATAATGTTAATTTTTGCAGTTAATAAGTTTTTAAGATACCCAAATTAGCTAACATATAACTGTTTCTCACCCATACGTCAATTCATGTAGACAAATAATCAGATAACAAAAAAATGTTACCTTATTCTGGTGTTTATATTTTTGAAGGTAAAGTCTCTGCTGAAAGGAATATTATTCTTAAAAATAAAAAATAAGAAAACACTATCGATCCCTATCAAACAGTCCTGACTACCTGATTCGCACCAGCTAGTAACCGCCTATTTATGAAATTTGATTCGGTTTATAACCTTTGTAGTAACTTTTAAACTTTGCAGTTTTAAACTACAATAATTACAATTAATAATTATATACAATACAGTCGTGGTGTCTGACCAGAGCGGACTTGTTTACGTCGAGTCTCAGCTGGGCTGTAATCTAATCTAAAAATAATTTCATGTTCTAAATGTGACGTTTTTGTTTCTAACGATGGTGACTGTGTTTCTTGCTCTTAAGTGCTTCAACTTATTAAAGATATGTCTACAACTTAAAAAAAAAAAAAAAAAATGGAACTATAATAAGTGTCAATCAGCTGATAATACTGGATTACCAAATACTGATATAAGTAAATATTAAAAAATTTTAAAACAATAAAATAGACAGTCTTATAAATTTGAAGAGTAGTGCACAAATTCTTAACCCTGCGGGTTGGTCTAGAGGTGAACTCGTCATCATAAATCAGCTCATTTCGAAGTCGAGAGCTCTAAGACTCAAATGCTAGTAAAGGATAGTAAAAGGAAGGAAATCTTATACGGATAGTTAGTTACTTTTATATAGATCTGAATAATAGATCCTGGATACTGGTGTTCTTTGGTGGTTGGGTTTCAATTAACCATATATCTCAGGAACGGTCGACCTGAGTCTGTACAAAATTACACTTCATTCACATTCATACATATCACCGCCATTCATCCTCTGAAAAAAAATGAGAGTGTACAAATTCTTGAAAAAAACGTTATCATTGAAGTATGATGAGAATTTTGAATTAAAAAATTTAGAAAGATGTGCGAGACCATGATTCAAAAATATTTCTTTTGAACAATATATTATAAAAATCCCAATTTACAGAAAAAAAGTACAATTAATGTATCAATTTTTTTTTCGTACTGCTACAAATGATAACGTTTTGCGTATAAATAACTTCAATAACTTTAACATCCAGAAATTGTCATTTTTTGCCATTATTATTTGTTTTCATGTTTGTAGAAAAATTAATAATATTAATTATTATTTTTATCTTTCCTCTATTGCGAAATCTATGGTCTGTGTTTTTTTTTTTTTTATTTTGTATAATATAAAATGTAATCTGTAATATGCAAGAACAGCCTGATTTAGATGTACGTAAGTATTTTGTATTTGTTTAATAAATTACGTATTTTTTTGTCTTTGACGCCCATCATTTTCATCAAATATTTTATAACATTTTAAGTATTATCTAAAGATATAAGTATATTTTTCATTTTATTTTTGTGAGTGCACAAACTGTGACTAACTGTGTTTAAATTATATCAATCACAGGAACTTGTTGATAAGTCATATGTCTTAGCGGGACCCAATATTGTAGAATTTATGGAAGCAAATAAATTTAAAGAAAATATATATGTATTACTTTACAACTCCTAAATAGAAACCCCAGTCCACTGTTTTATCTGCAAGGAAGTCTACGCCAATAAATATCATTGATATCAAGACAACAGTAATTTTACCATTTCTGTTATGCTTAACTGTGCTTTAAGCCAAAACACACGGAATAACCTGAAAAAAAAAATGAGATAAAACTATAGGAACATGGTAAGTAGTGAAAAAAGATGACGTAACCGATTGGAGATCATAAAAAATGACAAAATTCTGCTCAAAAGAGTGGTTTACGACACACAAGATTTATGATTTACACACAAGAAAGACGAACAAAATAACTGAAATAATTTTTCATAGATTAGATCAAATTTATTTTATAAATTTTCTGAATAACTTAAAAAATACAAAAAAAAAAAAAACTAAATGCATATACCGTAAGCTGATATCTAAATTAAATTTCATAATTTGTCTTTATCTGTATCGCGTACAATACACACGCCCTGCGTAAGCACTGATCGCCTCCGGTTGATCTAAACTACTCTTATGTTTCAAATTAAAAGAAAAATAATAGATAAATATACATACATTTGCAACGCACACATCTTTATATTTGGGTAAATTAAATATATTTCGGCATACAACATAAATCGATATCAAAATTTCAACTGTAATTTCATTTATTTAAGAATAAATGAATTGATATTAAATTCTGCTATCCTATATTGAACACAATAAAATATAATTAAAACTCACCAGAACTTTAAAATATTGCCTTCTGATCTAAGTACACAGTGATTCCAGAAACGGGAAATTTTGAAATTTGTGTTAGTAGTCCTGGGCAAGTATTAGCATTGAATAACTTACAGAAGCCAACTGACGACATCTTGCCATTTAGTTTCATTGGTACTTTGGGAGTGGTGCGCAATGTGCTTTTGCCATCAAAGCGTGTTATAAAAATAACCATAATTGTTATATACCCATATGTTACATAAATCCATTCATACAAATGTTGTCCAGCAACTGAAATCAAATGATTATACGAGGGTCGTCCACAAAGAAACCGCCGTTTACGCGTAGCGGGAGAAGTAGTTGGGGTAGCGCCGTCATTCTGACATCAGTGTATGCAGCGGCTCAGTACGCTTCTAACTGTGCAAGGCGAAGTATCGTTCGATCGCGCGTTCTCAAGTTATAACCTAAAAACATGAGTGCGGCAATAGAAAATCCCGCCAAACGTGAAGTGCGTAGTGTAATAAGATTTCTTTGGGCAAAAAATCAATCAGCAGCTGAAATTCACCGTGAATTGTGTGCA
>JAAAKQ030260977.1:0-10761 GCA_010016005.3 Zanna intricata | reverse complement strand
CTCCTAAATCTTTTTTACTTTCTGCTAGAATTACTATATCGTCAGCAAATCGTAGCATCTTTATCTTTTCACCTTGCTTTGTTTTCTTAAAACTCTTTTAAGATAATCAAAATCGGTATTTTTGCAATTCCCCTCGCCCCTTTAATGAATTTGAGAAAAGTAATACGACAATGTCCCATATATAGAAATTTTTGAGCCCCATTTGAAGAAAATTTATTTGGTCAATTTATTTTGGTCAGTTTGGTCAAAAGTAGTCCAACACAAATATTTACAAACGTAGCATATATATACATACGCGTACATGACGCTTTCTTTTCTTTTTTTAAACCCTAAAACGTAAAGATTTGAAAAAACCCGGTAATACAGTTTCTGCATAATCTCCATACTTTCTCCTTTAATCTAGCTATTCTATTTTCGCCAGGATTGTAGTAATATTATTTTAAAATTATAATCATTAATAATTATAACTGCATCTTTTCAAAGTTAAACGAAACATTATTAAAAGTTCATCATTTATATTATGCATTACGTATTTGTATGTGAGTGTGTGTTTTGGTGAGTAATGGCTGAAATATCGCTGAGTATAATCTCTGACATATAACCTTTTATTAACGGTTCATTAAACATTTTTAGTACAGTGATCATTGCATTAAGCTTTGACCATTTGTCTAACATTCATATACACTTCCCCCCCCTCACACAATGTCTCTCACACACTCTCTCTCCCTCTCTCTTTTATTTCTCCCGTACACCGCCGTGGAATTTTGTGCTTAGTAAGACTAAGCCTTCTTTTTCAGCGACTTTTGTCATTTATCATTCCTTATTTTATGATTAATTATCCTTCCTTATTTTCAGTTATCGAATTTTAGTGTCGTTTGATATTTTCAAAATATATCATAATTATTTCGTATTTTTTTTTCTATTAAATTAAACTGATAATTTTTTATATGGGTCAGCTAATAGATCATACTAATAATGTATCAATATATTTCATACATGTTCAATTATGATGAAAGTAATAAATAATAAATGAAAAAGTGCTAATAAATCTATCTTCGCATTGCGCAGTTCCGGGCAAGTAACCTACGTTTTCTTAATATAATTTGGTTTTAATATTTTTTTGTCTTTTTTGTTTTTTTTTTTTTAACCTCTGGAACCACCGTTAAGGTATATCTTCAGAGAATGAAATGAATGAATTGTTGCGTGTGTGAAAAATGCCATGCCTGACCGGGATTCGAACTCGGGACCACCGGATGAAAAGCCGAGACGCTATCACTAGGCTACGGAGGCCGGCGAAAAATGCGTTGCCTGACCAGTATTCGAACCCGGGACCTCCAAATGAAAGGCTGAGACGCTACCACTCCGCCACAGAGGCCGGTTTTAATATTTAATTTTTTTTTTTGATTTGGTTTGGTTTAATATCTGTAACAATAGATACTGTAGATAAAGAAATGTCGACGTTCCAAATTACAACATCATAATTACATAGCTTCTACTTTATCCTGGTAAAAGTTTTTCTATCTTTAATTGAGTGTAACACAAGAACGACTCGACCGATCTTCATGACATTTTCACTTGCAAAACGTCAGAAATACTACTAGAGCATATCTAAATTTCAATTAAATTCATGTAATAGTTGAGGAGATTTTTGAGCCACAATATTTTATACATAGGCCTATAGATATATAACGAAACCCAAATTTAAGTGAACGGTTGAATTTAAATTCATTCTTTAATCCTTTTATTATTATTACTTTAGTCATTTAATTAATTTTTAATCCTTTAAAGTGAAGAACTTCACTTTCTAACTTCACTTTCTCTAAACGTGCAATATTCCACTCAAACACCAGATTATCAAATTAACCTTAAATGTGTAGTAAGTAAAATATAAACGAGATTGTGTTCCGGACTAAATGTAGTTTATAAAAAACAAAATATGTATTATAAGATTATTAATAGAATATTAAATAATAAAATTTGCCGGTCTCCGTAGCTCGAGTGGTAAGCGTCTCGGTCTTTCATCCGGAGGTCTCGGGTTCGAATCCCGGACAGGCATGGAATTTTCACACACGCTACACATCATTAATCTTCATCCTCTAATGTAATACCTAACGATGGTTCCGGAGGTTAAAAAAAAATAATAAAATTTAGTAAGATTTATTGTATACATAATTTTGCTCAAACGGGATATAAAAGAATTATCTGATTCCGGGAATTTGGACCAACAAATTTAATGTAATGACACTTCATCCGTTTTCGGAACGGAACGCAAGGGTGTCGGGAGTTTACGTTTCCTCCCTACAATTTGCAGAGCCTGGGCTGATGTCCCTTGCTGCTGTGTCTTTCTAGTATCGGGCGGGTCATTGTTTTTAATTGGCGGTATTAGATTACTGTTTTGTTTTATGGACGGATTCGTTATTTGCGTTTCGTTCCTTTGCAAGTCTGAAGAAATACTGGGGCTGAATTCGGGAAGCCGGGCCTGCAAAGCCTGCTGCTCCTGGGGTGATTCCCCTTCAGTCCGTCTACTGAAGTCCTTTCGGTGGCGGCACCTTTTGGGCTGGCAGAAATACGCTTTTCGGGGCCCTAATATTTGGCGGAAGCAATGCTTCTCCCTTTACGGAGGGAGTCGCATGTGATGGCTGAAGTAAATTGTAAGCTTCGGTAGAAAAATAAGTGGTTCATCCGTTTTCTTGGAATGAATTCATTTAAAACATTTTTCAATTGTAAAAGTAGGTTTAATTTATTAGCCCACCGGTCTGGTCTAGTGGTTAACGCGACATCAGAAATCAGCTGATTTCGAAGTCGAGAGTTCTAAGGTTAAAATCCTAGTAAAGATAGTTATTTTTATACGGATTTGAATACTAGATCCTGGATACTGGTGTTCTTTGGTGGGTTGGGTTTCAATTAACCACACTTCTCAGGAGTACTCGATCTGAGATTGTAGAAGACTACACTTCATTCACATTCAATACACATCTTCATCATTTATCCTCTGAACTAATACCTTACGGTAGTTCCGGAGGCTAAACAGAAAAAGAGAGGTTTAATTTATTAATTATATTTTTATTTTATTTGTTTTTTTATTAATAAAAATTATTTTTAAGTGATGTAATTTAAAAATTAGTAAAATTTTATCGTTTTTTAGTTTTTGAGAAATAATTATTTAACCGGTTTTTAATTTTTGTTTACGAAACATTAAAATAATTTCTTGAAAAATTTAGAGTTTATCTCAATGTTCTCTTAAGGTGGATTGTTAATATTTAATAAAACATTTGACATCTTTATTTATAAAAATGTTTTTTTTTTTTTTTTAGAATGTATGACGTAAATTGTGAATTCCTGGTTTGTATATTTAACTTGTTTTTACCTACTTTCGTTATTCAACTATGTAGAATTAAAATTTTCACAAACAAATAAACCTACGCCTTTATTTTGTTTTATTTGGACTTTTTATTTTTAATTATTTTTTGAGCGATTTAATTCAACGTTAATGAATCAGAAAATAGTACAGTATTAAGAATAAATTAACATAACATCGTGTAATATTTGCGTGTTATTATTTTCTTTATGTTTATAATTTAAAATCTAAGTACCTTTATTCGGATTTGTTGAAGCGTAATCTGCATTAATCGCCTAAAAACACTTCACCGTTTTAAACATTTGTACTCGTAGTATAACAATTAAGGGTCTCGTTTCAAGTTTTTATAAAACGTTAGAAGATAGTTTTATACTTTAAGCGGATTACATGCACTCGGTTCAGTTTTATTTTGTATTAAAATTTTAGATTTCATCAAAAAGCATAATGCTCAATTCTAATTAAAACGATATGAAAATGTTAATAAAATAAATTTATTTATTAATTTTCTTTAAAAAAAAAAAATACTAATATTTTTGTAATCATTTCTCCAGTATTTAATTATTTGATCTCACAAAAAGGTATCTTAAAATGTTTTATGTAAATAAAAATAAAACAAATACAATATAAATAAACACACATAAAAATGATAAGACTAGGGTTGTCCCTATGCGCCCACCACGGACTGGGTTAATCGTTAACGCGCCATCAAAAATTAGCTGATTTCGAAGTCAAGAGTTCTAAGGTTAAAATCATAGTAAAGGTAGTTATTTTTATACAGATTTGAATACTAGATAGTGGATACCGGTGTCCACTAGATAGTGGATACCGGTGTCCACTAGATAGTGGATACCGGTTAATTGAAACTCAACCACCGATAATTTGCTGTGAAACACTTGAACCATAAAAAGTGTTGCTTAAAGCTGGACCTAAGCTTAATAACTTAATAACTAGCTTAATAAAAATAACTTAATAAAAAGCTTAATAACTCAGTAGTAATATTGTGATTTTTTTTAATTTTATTCTAAAAAATATTACGGAAACTGTTCTATACATTACTCTACTTTGTAAAAAAGAAGTCGCTACATGAATCCAGGACACAAAGTTTGTAAGAGATCACTGTAAGTTAAAATATTTAAACAGAAGTTATTTTGTTACTTTTTTTTATGAATAATAGAACAGAATAATTTTATTAATCAGTTTTATTGGTAATAGTTTTATGTTAATTTTCAGAAATGAACAGTATTTTCTATATTTGCTATTAATCAAACAATGGAATGCATTCATGTATTTGTGATTATTATTATTACAGGTTTACAGTTTATGAAAATTAATATTACTCAGAAAAGGCAAATAAAAATCTACAAAATAATATTTTTTATCACGTAATAAATAAAACTAAACAGAAATACAGCAACTACTTGAAATAATAAATTCAGTTAAAAAATTATAACACTAAAATTTGAACTGTAACTAAATTTGGGTGCTGAGTTATGAGCAAATCAGCTGATTTCGAAGTCGAGAGTTCTAAGGTTCAAATCCTAGTAAAGATAAAATATTTTTATACGCATTTGAATACTAGATCGTGGATACCGGTGTTCTTTGGTGGTTGGGTTTCAATTAACCACACTTCTCAGGAGCGGTCGACCTGATATTGTACAAGATTACACTTCATTCACATTCATTCTCTGAAGTAATACCTTACGGTAGTTCCGGAGGCTAAACAGAAAAAGAGAAAGGGTCGTCCCTATGCACACATCATGAATTAAAAACTATCGGATAGTTTTAATAGAACTTAACAGATTTATATCTTAGAACCTTGGTCGATATTTCCGATTAGAATTAGCCCGAAATTCCGAATGGGGGTTAAAATATTAAAGAAAAAATTAATCTTTCACTTCATTATATTTCTGTTACAATGGTAACAGAAAAAGATCATAAAGTTCATATATCTATCTATATTCTAATCATTTAAATGATTTGTAGATTATTAATATTTTATTATTATAAATATTAGCACATTTTGCGAAATTTTATGGAATTATTAAAATTTTAATTTTGGTTGTAGACATTTGATTGTCAAAAATTAAAAAAAAAATTTCTTCAAGAAAGAGAAATAACCATTATACGAAGTCTGCAAAAGGAATGAGAGTATTTCGGTCCTCTGAAACGGCTATAGTGCGTGATTCTCAGTTAGCTGCGGGACCGAGAGTGCAACGCCAAATACGAGTTGTAGCTTTTGTTTTGTTTACAGGAGGATTGCATCAGAACTTATATGTCAACAACAATATATATGTGAACGAGGGAAATATTGGAGAAAAGAATGTTTTTCAGACTCTAATTATTAGTTATCAGTATTATTCTCACAAACGTGATGATAACGAACATATCGGGGGAAAAGCTAGTTTGACAGGAAGGACAGGTGGAGCAAGTCCTTAATAAAACAATACATTTAAATTTAAAAAAAAAAGGTTAAAAAAAATGAGATGAAGTCTAATTCGAACCAATGTGCATATATGATTCAAATATTTTATTAATTAAACTTTGATTTGGCTATAACCCTAGAACCAGTGAAAATAACTACCATTTATGTTATATCGTTGAAAAGCTCTCAATGAGGGCTTATTACTGGCGTTACGAAAAAGTCCAAAAAATTTTTGGACACTTTTGATTCAGTAGATTGCAATCAAAAGGGAAAATACAAACTAGATGTTATAACACTCTTAAATACAAAATTTCAACGTCTGTACGTATGAATAACTCTAAATGTTAGCCGTACAATGTTGAAATTTTGGATTTAGAACTGTTGTAACATCTAGTTTGTATTTTCCCTTTTATCTGTAATCGACTAGGCCAAAAATGTGTGTACAATCAGTTAATTTGGATACCTATAGATTGGACATCTTGTTTTATTCTTCAATTTATCATGTAACAAATATTATTTAAAAAATCAATGCAAATTAATACTATTTCATGATAATCGATGAAGCGATTCTAAAATTACATGAAAAATAACCATATCATCTAGAATAACTACTCCATTAGTCGTTCAAAAAAGAAAAAAAAACAATTATAAGAAGAAATTAAATGTAATAAAACAAGAAACGTTAGATTATATTTTCATGTAATGTTATTCAAATTTTCTATTACTTATTATACGCCTGACCGTTATCTTAATTCTAAAAGGAAATAGAAGTTTTTTAAGATTACATATGATACGGAAAAATATTTATTTGACAAATACGTAAGAAAGGTTGCGATAATACTTATAAAGGATGTGAAAGAAAAGAGAACAGACGTTAATCTGAAAATCCTTAAATGTAAAATGAGAAATTTATAACAGTAATACTGAAAGTAAAGAGTCCAGGAATGAACGTTATTCATGTAGTAAAATTCTATAGGGAAGATATTTTTATAATAGGTCTCACAGATACTTATGCATGTCTGCTTTACATTTATAAATCATATGGGATTTGAAAGATTATCTTTCCTCTATAGCTTTATATTTAAGATTTCTTTCTTTCTTTATTTAGTATTAAAAGCTATTCTGTAAATCTAATACCTAAAAACCTTTCATATAATTTCAATCAAAATTAATCATTTCATGAAACACTAGTGAAAAATATTATTGTAGAATTAAGATTTATTATTTTTTCGAGCTATTCTTTTTTTTTTATATAATTAAGTAAAATAACGACAGAAGGAATAAAATTTCGGAAAATTTTATTTAAATCAAAAAAATAATTTAAAAAAACATACTGATCCGTACCGAGAATGACTTCTTTTCGAGATAGTTAAGATATTTCAAGATGTTTTTTTTCTCAAAGGGGAAAAAAATTAAGCTAATCTTAAATTCTTGAGAACAAAAACCAAAACTAAAGGGCAATTTTAATAATTTTATATATTTATTTATCTGAAAAATTGAGTAAAAATGATTCAAAAAACTTACAACTACAGGTCTCGACGAGTTCGAATCCCGGTCAGGCAAGGCATTTTTTTCATATCCTACAAACATTCATAGAACTAATTACCATAGCGGATGATGCCTGTAAAACTCAAAAAAAAACTCAAAACTGTAAAACTAAAATAAAAAAATAAGATTCAAAAACTCTACCTCGAGTAATTTCCGATAAAATACTTGTCAAACACAAAAAATTGTTACTGAAAGCATATTTATAGGTTTACCGTTAACTTTGTTAAATTGATGAATAAAACTATGTAACAACATTTTAAGTTAATTTAACTCTAAAAAAAAACTTATAAAATAATTAATAAAAAAATAAATTTAAAAAATTTAAATTTTTATTAAAACAAACTAACAGAAAAGATAACTCTGGTAACGTTTTATAGTCATGATTCGTGAAAAGGCGCATGAGAAGAGGCGCATTTAATAGAATATGGATCAACGGATGAACGAAGGCAAGGAGTCCACGAAATAATCGTGGGGGAACAAATAACAGTCTATCAACAGAAGTCAATCGTATTAACTTCTGACGGTGGACGGCGAGGGCTCCCTGGAATCGCCGTTTATCAGTCGCTCCCAGAGGACGCCACGGGGTCGTTTCAAATCGGGTAAAAGAGAGCCCGGGTAATCACGCGGGGATGAGTACATACCATAGGGATTAGATCCCGCCCCTGAGTGACTGAAGGGGGAGGTTTTTAACGAGCGAGAGCCCCACAATGCCATCAGGGTCCCGAAATAGCCTCTGATGCCTTCCCAAGAGGAAGCGCGTCCCCCAGTAAACAAAGGGATTTCTACCCACTCTGGGCGGAAAAGGAGGCGTCGCGGATGATAAGCTAACTAACATATCTCACCACTGGGTCCCAACCGTACAAAACCCCCCCAGGGATCGGAACGCAATCCACACTTCCTTAAACGAAGTGTGGATTGCGTCATTTTATTTATGTATACCCGTTAGTTCAGTAGAGTCACACAGCAGCAAAGGGCGCAAGCCCGTATACAGTGGAAATTAGGAGGGTATTGCACCCTCCGACATCCTTGCGTTCCGTTCCAATGCCATCAGAATGAGCCTGGCGGCAGCTGATACAGCTTTCTCTTCCTACGGGGAAAAACACTTTATAGTCCATACAAACAAACATTATAAAATAAATAAACCAGTAAACAAATAAATAATCAAACTAAAGAAAACCAACAGTCAAGAATAATATTACTAGATTTGTCATTGTCAATTATCAAAGTAGCCCCTAAGTTAACCGCATGGAAACGTTTCAGCCTTCGGACGTCCCTGCTTTTATGAAGCAGATTGTTGTTAAACGGTTGATGGGATTTTCAAGTCGTTGCTGGTATTTAACACTGCGCCGTCTCACAAAACTCATGAACCGTCGGAAGCTCTAGATATTCATGAATTTCTTCATTCCGTGTGAACCATGGTGCCTCTGCAATTTCTCTTTTTACTTTGTTTTGGAAGCATGATATCTATGTTATTACTACTCGCTGTGCTTTACAACTCCACGCTATAAGTCCAAATTGATTGTAGAATGACCTAATAAATTATTGCTTTATTTGACAACGTAAATCGTGAGTTTCTCTGTAGCAGCCGATACAGCTAACTATACTTCGCGTTTATTGTTTTCTTTTCATCCTTACGTGACACTTCCAAGTCAAACATTGATCTGGGTGAAGTCCTAGGTACCGCACACTCTCCGTTCGCGGGATCAAGACACCATCCATGTATACACTAGGACAGTCACCCTTTCCCGTAGCGAATGCGACGTGCTTTGATTTATCCTGATTAACTTTAATCTTCCATCTTTTATGTCGTGCGTAGACAAGGTTTAATGCCATTCGCAGTTCCTGGGAGGCTAGACCAGAGTGTTCGTTAACGGCAAAGATAGCAATATCGTCGACTGTAAAATGTCCCCGTAATTTGGGTTTATCTCTCTTTATTTATACTTCTAAAATTTTTGTCTTAAATCTCATCTAATATGTAGAAGGACAAACGAATAACGATTTTTCATAAAATTTTTCGATTCAAAATTTTAGTCGCTATTTCTTTTAGATACGAAGATAGAGACGAGATATCTCCAACGCCAAATCACCAATACGATGTCACTACTTTACTACTGACATGATTTACTGCTGACATTACCCCCACCGTTTTCAAGAATTACGCATTAGATACTTTACTATACACACTTTACTTCATTCTTAATCCTATAGTCTATTTTACAAACCATTCTGTTGCTGCAATATAGTATTATGTCTTTCGAAGAATATTATTAAATAATTAATCGTGCACTAGTTTTCGAAAAACTTAAATTGTGTAATTTATCTATGATAATAAAAAAAAAACACATGAAATACACAATAAACAATAAGAAAAAACCAAAAAATTATGTAAAAATGTGTAATTGCTTCAATGTTTAATATAACACTAACAAATATATAAAGTTGTAGATAGACGTTTTACGTATGCACGGAGAACCAACATATGTATATATTATGTATAGTATCTGATGTGATGTAGTCGTTTAAATGAATTTCTTGGTTAAAGGATTATTTATTATCATAAATTGTAGTATATGCGTTAATGACATTGAAGACATAATGTATAACATAGTGTAATCTTGAGTAGTATAATAAACTTCTCTGAATAATGAACTTGTATGATGACTTAAACGACTTATGAATGTTTTACTTATGAGTGATATGTTGCAACTAACTACTTTGAAATCCTACGAGCTACTGGTCGAGCGTCTCAAATTGTACAGGCTCTTGCCTGTACAATTACTCTCTTTACTGTAACTGAATATGACTCGAATCGAATATCAAAAAGGAACCGACCATGTCGGTGTCTACCTTCAACATTCACAACGCATAGAACGTAACATAAGAACGTAACAATGTCTATTAAAAATATTTTTAAGTGTATTCCACTTGTGAAAATATTGGAAAAAATCATATAAAAACACGAGTATGTCCTAAAATATTTCGTTTGCTAGTTACTGCTAGTGAAAGATTTCGCTTGAATTTTAGCTACCTAGAAAATAAAATTAGTATTCCTTATGGTTTTTTACCTGAAAAATCGAATATCTAGGTTTCACAACCATATCTGTAGTAGTTTTTGAGAAATGTGGGGTGAAAACCAATAAATTGGGGTAAAAAATCCTATCCGCTCCACGGATCTAATATTCAAACCCAAATAAAAATATTAATATAAATATATATAGAGTGTCCCAAAATTAACGCAAGATTTGAATTTTCCGCCATTTTTGCAATAAATTGTTGGCAACCCTGAAAAAAGGACAATACGACAGCTGAGAGGTTAGGGTTAGTAAAAATGGAGTGCTATAGGATAAAACAACGTATTTTCATTATTGAACAATATTTCAAAAATAATAAAAGTTTGGCGGCCGCAGTTCGAAAATTTCGTACAAAATATGGT
>JAAAKQ030260976.1:0-19032 GCA_010016005.3 Zanna intricata | reverse complement strand
AAAAAAAACCCCTCTATCCACATCGCCCTCCCTCTCCCCCCCCCCCCGCTCTCTCCCCCCCCCGCTCTCTCTCTCTCTCTCTCTCTCTCTCTCTCTCCCCCCCCCATTATATATATAACGTGTGTGTGTGTAAAATATTTAAAAATAATAATGGTAAATAATATTTGCAAAATGGATTCATAATGCATTTCAGTTATTTAAAGAATTTTTAACAACTATTTGGGATTTATTAGTTTGAGATTTTATCAGGGATTTATTATTAGTTCATGAGAGGTAATGTAATGCATCATATTACTCGTACAGAACAGCCAAGAATACACTGATATCACACACAAATGATTGGTTAATAAAATTATCCTGGATTATTTTATTTAACAGGAAAAATTTTAAAAATTAAAAATTAAATTAAAAAAATTATTTTTTAAATTATAAATAAAGTATCAAATTTTCATTCGAATTTTAATCACAGTTTCTAAATAATTAACATCATTCTTGATCAAATGTTTTTATTGAAGTTTATGATCATCAGTATTCAGACCCAAGTAAATGATGCATATACAATTATATTACTGTTACTGGGTTTTGAATATAAGTTATGTGTAGTTCTTTCATGAACGAGGTTAAGTTAATGTTATTATATTAAGGTAGACCTTTAACCGAAAAAGACTATAACTTCGAAATATTATCGGAGTTTACTCCAATTTCTGAAGTAGTATAGGAATTAGATAAAAATAGTTATTTATTATTTTCAAAATAAATCAATCGTTTACTGATATTTTATATAACACATATTGATGCCTACGACATCAGCTAGTTAAAACTTCAGCAAATTATTGCTCTCATTCAATTAATAAGGTATTATTAATTGCTTTTGAAAGAAAGAGAAGATTCTTAATAAGACTTGTATGGTTTTTATGTATATTTATTTAACCCTTACTTTTATATTTAAATTAGTTTAAACAAAAAGATTTTCTAAGCGAAAAAATAATTAATCTAAATAGAGGATTAAGGTAAAAAATATACATATTCACCATCTTTCTCTTTATCTGTTTAACCTCCGGAACTACCATAAGGTATTACTTCAGAGAATGATGTGAATGAAGTGTAGTCATGTACAATCTCAGGTCGACCATTCCTGAGAAGTGTGGTTAACTGAAACCCAACCACCAAAGAACACCGGTATCCGAGATCTGGTATTCAAATCCGTATAAAAATATTCACAATCTAGAGACTGAGAATAATTTATTCACATGAATATTTATTCATATTCACAATCTAGAGATCCTTAACTTACGCTCATTTTTAATATAATTTGTGACGAGCTATTCCGGAATCCAACGAATCTTAGTTAAAAATACTTACGAGCAGTTACTCAGATCATTTGTCTGGTTAAATGACAGTTTTCTTCTCGCATTTGCATTTCTTAAGACTTGTTTATTTTATATGGATACTGTTGTTTGTAGGTTAAATGATATTTTGAATAAAATAAAAATAGAGAATAAAAATAACCAATTTAGAAATGATCTACCAATTTATAAATTTGTAAAACCGAATTTGGAATAAAATGTAATTCTTTAGATTATTCAAGTCCGCAACAAATTATGAATTAGTAAGCTGTTACTGTTTTAACTTGGTTTCAACTTACAGAACTTGAAATTTAAATAGGAATTAAAAAATTACTTTTTATCTAATATTTTTTTTTTATTTATTGTTTTAGTTTATTTCATTTTAAATTTCTAGTTTAGTATTAAATCTGTATTTTCTTAATGTTATTTTTATGTTACATATATAGTTTTTTTTTTTTTTTTTTTTTTTTTTTAAGCTTTTAGCTTTTATTGTTCCTTTATATTTTTATTAAAAATATGTTTTAGGTCTATGACATTGACAACTTTTAACTATACGACCTAGTATAATGATGAATATTTTTTTTATGTATTTCAAATAATTACATTTAGTTGGATTTTAATCTGGGTCTAGCAACACCATAAAATAAAATGATCAGAAACGATGTTTGTTTTATAATTTTTAATTTAATCTGTTTTATAATCTATACATCTTTCATATAATTTATCTAATTTTACTTTGAAATATAACAAAACAAAAAATTCCTTTCATGTTTTAGAATACATTACGATGATGTTCCTAATTGTATACTAATCAAAAATAATTTAATGTCTTAATTACAGTACATATATATCTTCTACACTTATTTAAACTTATAAATTAAGTTATCCTGAATATATTTATTAATATAATATTGTCCATATTATAGAAAATGACGACATTAACTGAAATAATTAACAGTGATCTATATTTTTTTAATAAAATAGTTAATTAATTTTTATTGAAAATCTTGACAGATTAGACTGTAATTTAATCTTTATCGTTTGAAAAATTAAATTTAGTGTTTTATTGTTTATTTTAATTATTACTGTGGTTGATAACTTTAATTAAAGGCCACCTGATGTTCAATAAAACTTCTCTTATAATAAATCCTCATATATCTACTTAAGTTATTGCTAACAAATCATACAGTTCTCAATTTTTTTTTTTTTGTTCCTAAATAAGGGCTTTTTTATGGAAAAAACGGGCATCCACAGCTATGGACATTAGCCCGGAGGAAATTGATTGCGAATGAAAAAATGCCATGATTGATCTGTAATAAACTACTACTGTTTAAGTATTGATTGAACTAGATTTTGACTTATTTATTAAAAATGAATTATTTATGTAATTGTACAATACAATTAATTGTCTATTGGTAAATATTTCGTACCCTGATTTGGTTTTAGTATTATTTTATATATTTTTTTTATCTACTGTCATAATTTAATATCTATAAACTTTATACTTCCTTTTTTAATCACATCAAAATATATCTATGCATCTATGCACAGTTCATCATTATAATTTTTTTTTTTTGCTATTAATTATCTTATTTCAATCCAAATTAAAAATCTTTCATTTCTATTAGTTTCGGATATTGCTTCTCAGTAGTTAAAAAGTTTTCTCACAAAGTTCCGAGTTCAAGGTTTGAATGATTTCCTTTATTTTATTCTGCTGTAGTTTCGTCATTTATTTTTTAATTTCATTAAAAAAAATTCTAAGCGTCAAATATACGGCTGAGGTAATTCAATCCGAATTATACATTTTTTTAAAATATTTATTAATAAAAATAACACAGTAACATTTTTTTTTTTGGAAAAATTCCCTTAAGAACCTTTCATTAAAAAATCTTTGTATTTAAATTCTAACAATAGATTATCATTTTTGTTGTTTAACAGTTACTAACAGTAGATAATGAGAAAATAAAACAATTAATTAATTAAATTCCAAAAGAAATAATAGTAAGAATAAAAAAAATGTATGTAAGAATAAATAAAATTGTTTGTAAATATTGCTCATTTATTAATAAATATTTATTTTTTGTTTCATTTGTTTAGTCTTTTCTTTAAGTGTATTACGTTTTAATAAACTATTTTTTTTCCTCAGTAGTACTGATCGTGATTACTTAATAATCGAAATGACCATTTAATATTAGATTCTAAGTAAAATACTTTTTGTAAACGGTTTGGTTTTTCAGCTTTTTCTTATATATCTTCAATAATAGTTAAGCATAAACTTTTTCTTTGAATTAAAAAAAAAACTATATGTTACCGTGATACACCGATATCTGACAAATGTTGATATTCTCTGGTGAATGTCTACACATACCAAGTACATTGATGAAAGACCGAAATATTTATTTATATTTTTATATATTTGGACCGTATTTGTCGACAAGCACAAATAAGCTGTGGTTGGACCGGAATGATAACTATAAATTTTAAAAAAATCACCCATTATCTATCTCTACAGTAATCAGATAAGGAAAAACTCATAAGAAATAGGAAGTTTAAATTTAAGCCAAACTTAACCTACGCTCGCTAACCTCGTCTAATTAACGTTAAATATACTAATTGTTTATGTTATTCTCCAACAATGGAGGCGATTAATCAAATTCGCCGCATTTATACAAAATTTAATCTATTTTCAGCGTTTTATAAACTGGAAGAGCCAGCTGGCCTCCATGGCGCGAATGGTAGCGTCTCGACCTTTCATCGGTAGGAAACCTACGGATGAAAGATCGAGGCCGAAAGGGATTCGAACCCGTCCTGGGTTAGAATCCCGGTTAGGCATGGCATTTTCATACACGCTACAAATCATTTCTCATCTTCTGAATGTATACCTAACGGTGGTTCTAGAGGTTAAGAAAAAAAAAATTAAAGGGCCAGTTATCATACAGAACGGGCCTGTATACAGAACGATGTTAACTGGACGATAAACATACAAATAAATGGTCAGATTTTTGCCCTTTATTCAATTTTTTTGTAAAAACATTTTTATTTAACTTTTACCACCAGTGTATGCTTACTGCGATGACTTTGATTAATCGCCTCCAATGTTGGAGAGTAACATTTATAATTTGTATATTAAACGTTAATTACACGAAGTTAGCGAGCGTAGGTTATGTTTGGCTTAAATTTAAATTTCCTATTTTTTACGAGTTTCTCGTTATCTGTTTGCTGTAGAGGTTGATAATGGGTGATTTTTTTTTTTAATTTATAGTTATCATTTCGACCTAACCAGAGCTTATTAGTGTTTGTTGGCATACCAGCGAAAATCTGAACGTTTAATCAAATATTTCTGTCTTTCGACGTATTTGGTATGTGTCGATATTCACCGGAGAATATTGTTGAAATTATTTTATTTCAGTAACATAAAATTGATCACGTTATCATAAATCACGGTTGAAAAATTTATGAATTCTACTACATTAAACAATAGAAAAAATATAAAAATACAAATTATACACATTACATATAATCTATAATATTAGTTAAATTAACTTTTTATACATCGGAATAATATTATTCACAATTAATTGTGATTAGAATTTTATTTAAAAAGCAATAACTTTCCTCTTAAGGTTAATATATACATATATATTTATACATAAATCAGTAACTTTTCTCAATTTTCCATGAAAATATTTTCTGTATTTATCATAGTTAGCAATAAAAATAAATGAAAAAAAATAACATAAATTTTTTTTTTTTTTTTATCTAAGAACTGATCGAAATATACATTTCATTAATTTGTTAAAGAAGAGATAATAAAAAATAATTTCCGTGTATAAGTTAAGCTTTTTAAAAAAAAAAAAAAAGAAAGAAAAAACCCTTAAAAATGTTAATTTAACAAGATCATATGCCAATTTTTTTTTTTGAATTGGAATTCAACATTCTTTTCAGATTGTAAACTACTTGAAAGATTGTTTACTGGATACAATTATGAGATATTACCCATATAAATACGGAATATAATCTAACCAAGCAGCTTTATTATCAACCCACTCGCTGTTTTTCTTGTTACATTATTATGATTATATTCTTAATTCTATATTTAAAAACAGCCTACTGATTTGTGATCTGGTTCATAAAAACTAGTCTATAACAATTTATTATAAATAATATATTGTAACAATGTTATTTAAAATACAGGTAATTTAAAACATCTAATATAAAGTACGATTTTTAAAAATAATAAATTTTATTTGAGTTTAAAAGGAATAAATAACGAAGGTACCACTATTTCAGTGTCAACATTGGACATTAATAATAATATACAGTGATAAAATAGTAAAGTATTACCGGTAACACAACATTTATGCAGCTTACTGTTCATATATTAAATATTTATTACGTTACAACCTTAAGAGGAAAATTATTGCTTTTTAAATAAAATTCTAACCACAATTAATTGTGAACAACATTATTCCGTTGTAAAAAGCTAATTTAACTAATGTTATAGGTTATATGTAGTGTATATGATTTGTATTTTTACATCGATTCTAGTGTTTATTAATGTAGAATTCATAAATTTTTGAACACAGAAAATAAAACGGTACAACTAAACGTAAACATACATTCCTGTAAATAAAGTATATAATTTTAAAAACGCTTTTAATTTCAAAATTGTTTATATATGTGTAGACATATTAAGGGGGTAATAGTTTCGGTTTTATAATCAAAGAACAGTAATAATCATTCAAATAATTAAATTAGTACTAAAAATTATTTTATTCTCTAGCTCAGCTAGTATATACAATATAATAAATAATAATAATTTTATTTCCAATTAAACCAGATATAATAAACTCTATTATTATTCTATTTTACATTAAAATTAATTTAAATTAATTAATAATACAGTTTAAACAACGTTCCAAATTATTAGAAATTAGGTATCTCTAGAAACCTACAGAGTTGGTGTAGTGGTTAAACTCGTCATTGCAAATCAGCTGATTTCGAAGTCGAGAGTAATAAGGTTTAAATCCTAATAAAGGCAGTTACTTTTTTACGGATTTCAATACTAGAACGTGGATACTGGTGTTCTTTGTTGGTTGGGTTTCAATTAACCACACATCTTAGGAATGGTCGACCTGAGACTGTACAAGATTACACTTCATTTAAATTCATACATATCATCCTCGCTCATCCTCTGAAGCAATATCTTACGGTAGTTCCGGAGGCTAAATAGAAAAAGAGAAGAGAGGTATCTCTATAGAGGTAGACCTTTTTCAGAGATTACCAGCAATATAATTAATTACTATAAAAATAGCAAAAATAAAGCATCAATTTAAAACTAACTTAATAGAGGCGACGAATCGTTTCATAAATTATAGTATAACATATTTACCATTAAAGAAACATAGAATTATTCATTTGACATATTGACCCATATTATTGTAATCAAAGTCGAACAATTAACTATTGAAAAGGAGAAGAAAAATATCATATCACGATCGCTATCAAGGTTGCACTTATCACATATATTGAACAACACGAAATACCACAACGATTAACATATATTCATCAAACAACTCGAGTAATCCTGTAATAAAGTCACAAACGATGAAACCTCATAAGCATGGCATTTGATCAATCAATATTAACTCAATAATATTTCCCTTATTTCGACTGTAGAATGTTATGATCTCCTTTTGTATGTCCTCTTCTTAAATGAAAGTTATCCATTAATCTAAAATTGTATAATTGTCTTATAGGTAATATTTTTAATTTCCTAAAAACAGGTAACGACGAATTTTACCTTGGCTTATTAACAACAAACTTCACAATACGTTTGTAGATTATAATTAACCGCTCAATAACCGATTTATATGTATCTCACCAACATGTTATTGCCTAATTTAGTTTACAAGAGCAAAGTACAATATTTTCTGCTTATAATTTGGAATTATACATATAAGAAAACCATCGCCACCCAAATATAATTTTTTTTTAAAGTGTAAATTAAACCTTAAAAAAATTAACTTGAACTTGATATATAACTGCAAATGTTGACAAAACATTTTTTAGTCATAAAATGTATAACATAAATTAACAGATAATTTATAAAAACTTAAATACTATAAATAGTTTTTGTATTGGGATAGATAAGCATTTAATTCCAGTTCAGATTTGGCTTTTTACTTCCTTGTACGAAGTAAAGATAGTATTGCAAAAAATTTCGGTTTTCAAATGCCAACTGAAATATCCATTAAGACCATCCCTGAATTCATTTTTACTAGTTCGGCATCGTCTATTACGTACGTACGTTTGTATCTCGTATAACTCAAAAACGATTAGTCGTAGGATGTTAAAATTTTTGATTTAGTAGTGTTGTAACATCTAGTTGTGCACCTCCCTTTTTGATTGCAATCGACTGGACCAAAAAAAGCCAAAACTCAAAAAAAATTGGATTTTGGACTTTTTCTTAACTGCAGTAATCAGCCCTCCTCATTGAGAGCTTTTCAACGAAGTATCATAAATGGTACTTATATTCACTGGTTCCAGAATTATAGTCAAATGAAATTTTAATTAATGAAATATTTGGATAGTACAAGGGAAAGGCGACAAGGGGAAGGATCGTACATCGGTTCGAATCAGACTTCATTTCCTTTTTGTTAACTTTTTTTTAATTAAATATTTTGATTTATTAATAATTATTAAACTCTAATGGTAAAAAAAAATTACTATAAATAATAACTCAATAATAAAAAAATAAATAAAAAATATCAGAAGTATTAATGAAATAAAATGTTATCTACTTTTCATCTTAAAAAAATGTATAAATATAATTTAATAGGTGTACAAGGAAGTCATGTGGGTCCATATCAAATTTTTTCATTTTATAATTGTACTTTTTATTTATCATTAAATGTTTAGCTTGTATATACCTTCATTTCTTTTGAAACTTCAAGATTTACTTACTGATATTTAAATTGATCCATTCCGAAAAAAAAAACTTCAAATAAATAATCTGTAATAATGTGATTTTTACACATTTATTATTAAAATTCATTTATGAACCACCGTATTGCATTAGTATTATCTTTTACTCAGTACATGATAAACGTAAATGTATAAAATATACTTATTATTTCAAGATAGTTCACCCATTAAAAAAATTTTTTTTACAAAAATATGAGGTGGTAATAATAATTTTACCCCTAATTAAATTATTATTACTATATAATTATTATTTAATTAATAATTTTTTTTTGTTTTCATTCATTTGACTGGTTTGATGCAGCCCTCCAAGATTCCCTATCTAGTGCCAGTAGTTTCGTTTCGGTATATCTCCTACATCCTACATCCCTAACAATTTGTTTTACATATTCTAAACATTGTCTGCCTGTACAATTTTTCCCATCTACCTGTCCCTCCACTATCAAAGCGACTATTTCTAGATGCCTTAGTATGTGACCTATAAGTCTGTCTCTTCTTTTAATTATATTTTTCCAAATGTTTCTTTTTTCATCAATTTGCCGCAATACCTCTTCATTTGTCACTTCTGATTTTTAACATTCTCCTGTAGCATCACATTTCAAAAGCTTCTAATCTTTTCTTCTTAGATACTCCGATCGTCCAAGTTTCACTTTCGTATAAAGCTACGCTCCAAACATATACTTCCAGAAAAGTTTTCCTGACGGTTAAATTAATTTTTAATGTAAGAAAATTTCTGACTGAAATCTCGTTTCGCCTGTGCTATTCGGCATTTAGAAATCCATGTTTATCCATATTTAGTAATTCATCCATGTTTAGTAATTCAACTTTCCAAATAACAAAATTTCTATCTCAGTAAACTTTTCTCTTCCTGTTTTTATATTCAGTGGTCCATCTACATTATTTCTATTACATTTCATTAATTTCGTTTTGTTCTTGTTTACTTTCATGCGGTAGTTGTTCCTTAGGACTTCATCCATGCCATTCAATATTTCTTCTAAATCTTTTTTACTTTGCTAAAATTACTATATCATCAGCATATCGTAGCATCTTTATCTTTTTACCTTGCACTGTTACTACGGATCTAAATTGTACTTTAACTTCACATAATTAATAATTATATTATTATTATTTAGATAATTATTTTATATTAAATATTATCTTATTAAAGATAAGAATTATATCTTATTTTATCTATTTAAAAGGTATTATCAGTTTTTTTTTTTTTTTTTGGCAAAATGAACTAAATTTGTATGAAACGTATTTTTATTATAAAATATGTTCCCGCAATCTCAGTTTTAATAATTTCTAGTAGATATAATATCCAATTTTGTTTCGAAATGTTTTATACTACTAATAATATTTATCGTGTTAATACGGTTTTTTAAGTGAAAGATGCCAAATCCATCTCATAACTACTACTGTAATGATTATGTTACAAATACTATTTTATTACTTTGTTTATTTTTAAGTGTTTAACAATATTTACTAATATACCTATTTGTCATGTATGATTATAAATTCATTTTGTTTACATAATATTTTTATTTCATTTATTTATAGCACTTTTATAATCACTTAAATCTTTGTAATAGAAGTTCTGTAGTCAAAAACATGTCGGCCTAGCGTCAAGATGTACTATAATTTGTTTTCAGTTAACGAATGACTAATAAATAATTTTCTTATTGCAGTACAACCGTTAAAAATTAGATATACCTACAAGCATTTATACTAAAATCTAGTAATAACAGTAGTCTTTTAAGTACTAAGAGGATCTTAAACCACTTATATGTTAAGAAAAATCACTTGAGTACTAAGTTGTCTCAGTGAGTTATCACCATTTATGAAATAACTATAGTAAAAATTCAAACCCTTTTATTATTAATTTTTATTTTATATATATTTTTTTTTTTCAGGAATTGAAGAGTTATTTATTACAATAAAATTGTTGTAGTAATTCGGAGATTTTTAGCTTAAAAATTTTATACGTAAGCATCTATAAGTTTTACGTATTTATTTGTAAGTTTTTAATTTTAATTAATACGTATTATATGTAAGTTTTAAATATATATATATACATAAATAAAACATATCCCGTCATGTATTTTACATGATTTAATTAATAATTATATTGAACATTGTTCATGCATACAACCATGCTTTTTCAAAATAGAAATTTTTCTCCGAATTAATTTTCAAAATTACTGATTTTTTTTTTTTTTACTCGATTTATTTTCAATCGAAAACATACGGGGACTTTGACCATACTTGACCGATCCTCCGAAAAAGATTTCAGAGTAAATTATACTCTTATTTTGAAATAATTGGAATGCTTGGACATATAAGGTTTTTGTATTATTGTATATATTTAGGATTCTTGTATATATTATATATTTTCATTTATCAATGTAACCTATAAATGTGGTATAAAATTAAATTCAAACATCTACTTCGATCTGGTACCAATTTTATCACTTCTACTAACTTCAGATTCCGTGAAAGTTCGTGTTTTGGACCAATAGTTGTCATTTCTTTAACTTCAGTTCGCTCCAGCTCCACTTAAAATGCACAGGATGCCCAGAAACCTAAATTAGCCAAGTAAAAAGCATTATTTCAGTGAGTGCATTTCTAATTTTTGTAATATAAAGCTTTAATCTTCTTGAAGTTAAAATAAAGGTACTGAAGCGGGATTAGTATGAGAATTCATCTAATCCGATTATGTTTGAAATTCAGACTATTCAGGTGAAAAGATGAAAGTGAAAACGAGTAATTCATTAATAAAACTTTTAGCGTAATTAATAAAATTTCATTTTTTAGATACTTCAAACTCATTGAATGATTGTTATGATCTCGTGAAGCATTTATAAAAGCTATAACAGTAATCGTAGCCAGGTTTGTAACCTATTAAATTTAAATAATATCAAACGTATCGGTGTGATTAACCAAACAAAATCGATCTAAAATGAGACTTTTATCTAGTTGTTTACACACGAATCATTAATTATATTTTCAGTTTTAATAAAACGCGAAAGTTCATTTAGTCTTGGCTCGATTACAAATTTAGAGTAAAAACATTTAAAAAATAATCCTAGTTGGGGGCAAGGTCTTTGATTCCCGTTTGATATTTTTCCTTCTTTGATCAAAGATAAATTTTGCTACGATCTTTTTCATTTGAATGTAATTTTAATTTTAAAAAAAAATATTTTTAATGTAAATAATTTAATATTGATCAAATCTTCAACAAATTTTTCTCTAACATTTTTCAGTCAATTTTACTTTTTTACGAGATAAATGATATAACAAATATTCGGAGTAGATAAAATATTTATTATCAAATAATAGTTAATGGAAAAACTTTATGATTCTTATGGATGGAATCTTTACGAGGATAATAAGTATTATAAGGATAACCGAATACTAAATAATATTTTGAAAGTTTTTTTGTCATCTTCAAAATTCTGATTCCGTCTTAGTTACTAGATTAAAAAAGAAAAGATACGTGATTCATAAAAATTCAAATTCCTTATATTTTATAAAGTTAATAAATTCTTAAATAATATTTATTTATTTTATGGTTTGTACATCAATTTCTTTGGATGCTTTCTTTTGTTTTTATTTTAATATAAGTTTTGAAACAGTGTTAGTTTCAATGATTTAGTTCAAATTAATTATAAAACCAATGCAATAAATTTTAATTTCATATTTATTAAAACACTTAAGGAACCCTGCATTTAAATAACAATGAGATATTTATTTCGATTTAGGTCTTGTGTTATATATGCTATATTTTAGATATATTTTTAACTGTTATACATCAAATTTTTTTTTAATTTTTTTTTTTTTACTCTTATTTACTTAAAATCTGTTTGTCAACTATAGTGTTAAAAAGTTGTTATTTATACGTTTGCTCATTGCTCAACAATGCTGTAACTAGCTTTGCCTTATCTTCCCATTTTAGTTAACCTTATTAAGTTTAATATCTTACTCATATAGATAAGCATTTACAGGATAAAATTGTAGCAATGATTTTATCTGAGTTTTCGTTGCAGTTAATAGCATGAACAACTCATATAATGTTTTTTTTTTTAAATACATAATTGTTGAGGGTAATGGATAAACTGAACTGGAAACTGAGGATAATGAAACAGTTAACTTCGAGCCAGAACTATCTTTTGTCCCATAATTTTTATACAAACGTTTTCCAGCAAATTGTTTGTTTATTTTTCAATATTTATAAACTTTTCAGAAAAAATTTCAAAGCATTTATTACATTTTTAAATCCATTTCTATATTTAAATTCCTTTAAAAAAAAATTTTTTTAATAAAAAGAATTGGATGCAAGTATTAAAATACTTGAAAAGCTACGAAAAAAGTTTTAAAAAATTTACTAATAGAAGCGTGTGTGGTATCAGTTCAGCTGCGGAGAAAAAACTTGGTATTACTAAAAATAAACAGCGTTTTATTAAAAATTACGGTTTAAAAAAATATTTTTTTTTTTTTTTAAATCATCTATCGGTTCAAGAAAACCCATTATTCTATGTTCAGTAAAATCAAAATAATCAATTGAAGGTATTAAAAAGAGTTTAATATATTACCCTATATTGAACAATCAAATCAGTGTATTTAATTCAGCAATTGAATGTACAACTCTTATTTGTTACTAAAATTTAGGTAAATAAAATTAGTAACAAATATATTATTGAAATTTTTTGATAATAAGCCTTCTAAAGTTAAATAAATACAAAGAATAAAATATAAATTCAAAATTTTTGAATAATAAGTGAATATTTTTTTCTTCTAGTTGATTATAAGAAATTTTATAGAAAATTAATAGAAAAGTCATACTGCTTACTGGTACAAGACCATCTTTCTTCATCTCCAATAAAAAAAAAAACATGGTTCGTTGGTCTGTTTGTTGTATATGCTCAGATTTTTATTCTGAAAACTAATCTAGTGGAAAAAATTGAATAATTGTATAACAAATTGTATTGTGTACTAAAAACAGTTCGTTGTTTACATTAACATTTATTATACTTATTATTTTTTACATTTTGATTTTATGAAAAAAAAAACTATTGTAAAGATAAGTGTTTTGAAATTTTATAAAAATAAATAAGAATGGATAAATATTTTTTTATCCGAAATTATATTTCTGTTTTGGAGATAAAAAAGGAAAACATTGGGGTTAGAACTCTGTTAAAAAAATCACAACTCAAATAAAAGATAAAACTGTTCAGGATTTTGAAGCTTTTCTTTGTAAAAGTTTTTGTCGTTAGTACGCTAAATACATGAATAAAAAATACATTTAACAAAATCATGTGTCATGACACATAAAACATGAAAAATTATTGCAGCGGGCCATAAGCCGCCTTTTTTCTAGTAATTAATATAAATGTAAGGAATTGCTTGTAGTATGTTATTATGTTCATACTACTAATAGATCTATTTATAAAAAAAAATCTATGTGAAGCAAAACTTTATTAACTGAAAAACACATTCATGACGAAGAAGAGTTATATTAAAGCAAAAACACCATTGAAAATATTAAAAAAATTATAATTTAGTTAATTTTTTTAATAGATAGCTTATGGTATGATTAAGTATGGATTAGGACCATAAATTTAGTGGTACAAATGATCTGATATGAGGCAACAAAAAACATTACACGCTAGGTTTTAGGGAAAGTTATATGTGAAGGGATTTACCATAACCTTTTTCAGTTAATTAAATAAAGCATTGCAAATGAACATCGAAATTGCCATTGCGTATGAATCATTGCCAAGTCCATCGAAATGTAGATTATATTAAGCGTTGCAGATGATACCGATCTCAAACTTTTCATATCAAGATTTAGCTAAAATTATTTTAATAATGAATAACTCTTAGAGAAAGAAGCTCTGATTAGTACCAGTTTTACTGCAAATTCTTTATTTGCGAAATAATTGTTTAATTTTTTTTTTATTTATTAGTTTTAAAATTTATTTTGATTAAAAAACATAGAAAATCCTATCATTATGTTTATCAAAAGTTTATACTGGATTACTTTGACATATTTTCTGATCCTTACAACTTAATTCATAGTTAAATTACATGAAACTCTGTACGCTAAATCAAAAAAATATTAAAATAATAGATTACTTATTTAAAACGAAATTGAAGTTAAAAAAAAATATATATACATTTTTAATTAAAAAAAAAAAAAAACTTATTCAAAGAAGATTATCAACTGCATTCTTTGGTGTATTCAGGATGTACCTGACCAAACAACTTTCAGATAATACCTTGTTAAAAAGAAGGAATTTAAAAGAATATCTGGAGAAAGTGTTAAGTTATTATCTTGCCACTCTAGAATATATATATATATATATATATATATATATATTAGGATAACATATACCCCTATTATTCAGAATTTAAATTAGTAGTAGACAATCCATGAGTAACATATTTAAAGTTATAACATAATTAAAATTGCAATTATAGGTTATTTAACAATAAATTTAGAAAATGGACTACCAAATAAAAACTTTTTATTTTAATCATATCTTCGTAATGTATATATGTATATGCATAAGCCATTAAGAATATTACAGACCGGGTTCTCGTATTCCTGCGACGTGCAAGTATTATTAGTAAAATTTAAGATTTACATAGTTTTTTATTATCCGGTAAGGGGCCTTTTACACCCCTTACAGTTTTATTAACTTTTATAGTTTTTTTGTTATCAGTTAAGGGGCCTTTTACACCCTTACCGATTTAAAAAAAATTATGACTGTGATATTAGTCCTAAGGTTTACCACGAATTAGTTTTAAGTTTTAGTATTTTATCTGTGACATTAATTTTAACTTTCATTTAACATTTTAAATTTTAGTCTAGTTTTAGTTTTCAACATTTTAATTTTATCTATGATATTAGTTGTAAGTTTATATTTTATTTATTTTTGTTTTTAGTTTTAGCTTATTTTAAATATTTTTTATTACCCATTTTATTTAATCCGGGTGATAATAACATCTTAGCGTTGTTCGCCCTTACAATAAAAAAAAAAATGAGCCATTTTCTGTACACGGAACCAAATGTAAAAAAAAATAAGCATACAATAAGGTTATTAACTTTTAATTTTAAATATGTGGGTCTCTCTGTTTATCTGTTTAGCTTCCGGAACTACTGTAAGATATTACTTCAGAGGATGAATGAGGATGATGTGTATGAATGAGAATGAAGTGTAGTCTTGTACAATCTCAGGTAGACCATTTCTGAGAAGTGTGGTTAATTGAAACCCAACCACCAAAGAACACCGGTACCCACTATCTAGTATTCAAATCTGTATACAAATAACTACCTTTACTAGGATTTGAACCTTAGAACTCTCGACTTCAAAAGCAGCTGATATGAATATCAACTGAATATATATATGATATATATTCAATATGATATATAATATATAGCTGACATATATTCAACTGAATATGTGGGTCTAAATTAAGTTACGTTTACGAGTACTTACTACCCCAGCGAATTTATTCATAAACCTATTAAAATTGAGAAATACTTTATTATTGTTATGTTATATTAAAGGATTTTTTTTTTCAAATCTCTGTTACTATCGGTTACACTTTTATAGGAACCTTAAGTAAATTATACTACATGTATTCACATTAAAAAGGTATCCCCAATGAAATTCTTCAAAAATTATATACTATTACTATATAGAACTGTTAAGGGTAGAACGTAGAACGTACACAAGGTATATTTGAAAAACTGTACTTCTACTTTTTAGAAATATAATAGAAAATTATAACAAGACTTTTTTTTACTATATATTCATACTTTGTTAATAATACATATTAGTATAATAATAATAATTTTTTGTATTAATATAAAAAAATTTTATACTTAATTTTTTATATTCTTGTAGGGTCAATTTCATGAACCTCAAAGAATTTTTTTTCCCGCCAGCTATACATATAAAGTACATTTTACTACATAACAGTAAATGTTAACTGAAAGATTAAATGTTTATAACTTTTATTTTATTCTTTTTATTTACTTATTCCTGTTGCAGCTACATTAGTTAATTTTTTTTTTTTTTTTAAATCTAATGAGAGTTTAGGAAAAATTATCAAAATAATTACGGAATTGTTGAATGCTTGATTCAAAATAATCGGAAAATGTAGATTATAACTAAATGTTTTCGTTTTAAACTTCAAAATCTGTAACAGGAAAAATAATTTTTTTTTACAGAAATTTATAAAATATATTTTTTCTGAAATATTTTCGAATTTTATTTTTATAAATCTCAATTAAATTTTTTTAGCTGGTTCCAGAGTTATAACCAAATAAAATTTTAATTAATGAAATAATGGGATCTTTCAAGGGTACACATCGGTTCGAATCAGACTTTTTTTAACTTTTTTTTTTAAATTTAAATATATTTATTTATTAATAAATTAATAGCCACTTCTAATTGTAAACAATTTTTTAAACTTTTTTTATGATTTAAATATATTGATTTATTAATCTCTGATTGTAAAAAAAAAAAGTGTATATGTAATTTATTAGGGGTACAAGAAAGTCATGTGGTGTTCACATTAGATTAATTAATGTTAAAATTAATGTCTTAATATTACATGATTGTAATTAATTCTTTATTAAAATATATATGTTAATATAATACAGTTAATGTAACTTCATTTGATGTAAAAAGTAATATATTACTTTAAACAAACGTCGATAAACAAACTGAACAATTGCACAAACTATGCTAATAATACTAAAGGATCCTTGTTATTTTGGACAATTGCAATACTAATAAAATAAAGTATAAGAAATAAGATTTTTTACCGATCGCATCCGCATTATAGGATACTTCCGACCGTTAAAATGTAGAATGATTCGGTTTATCATAATCGACCAAATGTTACTGAACATATAAATAAACTCTTTATCCAGTTACTACTGACCAGAAACGTCTTTTTCACATTTTTATACTAATTTCCTCTCATTTAAACACGGCTTGCCTTTAATAAAATTTACTTTTTAAATATTTCCAAATGTTATTTCTTACCTCAAAATTGATTTTTTTATTATAAATATATAAAATATATACATAGAATTTTACCAAAATTTAATCAATCTCAAACAATATTCTAACTAATAACATAATTAAGTGATTTAGACCAAACAGAGTTCGTAATCTACCAACCAGTCACTTGTTAAAATAAATTTTACCAGTCACAAGTAGACACATTTATGCCGATAATATGGCTTAAATTCGCAATAACAATCAGAAAAAAATTACCGATTTTTACTCTGAACCTACCGCCGTCAGTTGGAGTCGATTGATTACCAACATGATCGACCTCATACTAACAACCACCGCACTAGACGCAGTCCACTACAGAATTCACCTGTCCAAAATTTACCTATTAATTAATCAGAAGGTACAGAAAGGAAAATAAATATTTATTTAATTTAGATAATGATAAAATATAACACAATTACAAGTCATTTCTACATATTTTTGTAGACAAGGGTTAACGGAGCATTACATGGTATATCTAACACCGCGGATTATGTTATATTGAATCCATCCAAATACACAATAGCGTATTGTTTTGTATTTTCATTTAGATATAACAATCTACAGTAAATTATTGTTAAAAAACTGTGTTTTAGTGTTTAATATTTCACGGTTAAGTTTTTTATGTTGAACTATGAACTCACAAAAATGGTACGTTGGGTGCATGGATTGGTTTATTTATATCGGAATTAGTCTAACAAGAGAAAGAAAAAATAAATTTCACTCCATACTGAAAAAATGAGTTCATGATAAAATTAAAACTTGTAAAATACAGACATAGAAAAACTGAAAGCATTTAAAATATGTGATTCAACGACTTTTATTAGATTTCAAAGGAAATATTGAAATTCTCGTTTAACAGCACTGAAGTTTTCAAATCAATGTGAACTTATCAGAATTCAATAGTCAGAAAGTAAAAAAATTTAATTAAACATTAAAAGCATACATTTTGTACCAAACTGCTTTGTACAGTTACAAAGGTAACTTATTTATCTATCGAGACATAAATTATTCAATAAATCAACTAAAATTTAAAAAAAAAATAATAATAATTAATTACGTATTAAACCTGCAAAGGTAAGATTTTCATCCCAATACACTGGACACCAATATTTGATAGATTTTTCTTAAAATAAACACAAAACCCTACTTCCATTTAACTTCAAAATATAACATTCCAAATTACAAAGAAATGTAGCGGAAAGTTGTAAAGCTACAAGAAGGAACGCCAAACAATGGATATCCCTTCAACAGGATATATAATATGAAACACAAAGTATTTATTGTTTACAAATAAGAAAAGATTATACATATAGTCTGATTAAAAGAAAAAACATTAATAAATTTCTTTCCTTTTTAATTGTTAACATGAAGAAAAAAATTATTCATATAAAATAATTAGGTCATTAACTTTAACCAAATCTTTTGAGTTTTATGTTTGATAAATAGTATAAAAATTAATTTCAATTCATAGTATAATGTATAAATTATATTATAGAATAGATTATACTTATACAGGTGTATCAAAACTGCACGGCAATCTCTCTTAACGGATTCTATATCTAAAAATAAGAAAAAAGTTTCCAATAAACATATGCCTGAAAACGTTTTGTTAGCAAGTTACG
>JAAAKQ030260943.1:0-10762 GCA_010016005.3 Zanna intricata | reverse complement strand
AGCTTGAAACTTGCATAGACATAACAAAAAATAACAGAGCATGCGTCATCGAAGCAAAACGACAGTACTACCAACATAAACAAAAATATAACTCAATTGCGGATAAATATTGACTTACCCTCGTATATTATATATACAGGAGTATATATTATATTTCAGTACATATTACATACACACGAATATATATAACATTTATTTAATAAAGAAAACCAATTTAATTTTTATTACCAAATTATTTAATTAACCATTATGCTGTATTATAAATAGATTTCTTAAGTAGTCTATTAAGTCCTTTTAAATAAATAATCACATACATTAGAATCAGCAATATAAACAAATAATTATTAATCATTGATTGGTACTCATTGTTTTGTTCTGTTGTGGCCAGTCAAGCGACTAGTTTTTTAAAAATTGTTTTTGAAATAAATTGGTGAGAAGACATTCAAATGCATCAAAAGAGGAGATGCGCAACCAGATGTTACAACAATCCTAAATAAAACATTTCCAAATGCTACGGCTTATCGTTTTTGAGTTATGCGAGATCAGATGTACAGACGTCACGCCGAAACTAGTCAAAATGGATCCAGAGATGGTCAAAAAGGATATTTCCGTTGAAATCTGAAAACAGAAATTTTTTGCGATTACAATACTTCCTTCAGGTCCTAATTTTGCGAATGCGAGTGGCTTGCATATTAAAAAGATTTATTAATTTACTGTAAAGTAAGCGAAACAAAATACATTCTGACATAATAAATAATAAAATGCAGATTTACACTGATATAATACACTTATAAATAGAATGTATTTAATTAACTTATCAATACTAAATGAAAAACAAGTTTAACAATTATTAATGTGACTCCACTGGGCCTGTCTTGCACAGTAAAGTTTTCGAATGATGTTTTATTATTAAAAATAGACACAAGTACTTTTTTCATATCTAGCTGCGATCTAAATTTTGTCATCATAGCAGCCACTGCAGAAAATTTGGTTTCGCGAAGGTAGGATGTTGAAATGGTAATAGGATACGAAATATTTTTGTTTTCAGTGCAGAAAACTCATCATTCATTTCTGCCCAAAATTCAAAGTTATTTATTACTAAACTCTCTTTTGATTTTGCCACTTGCCGTATAGTCAAGTCTATGAAGATTTCTTCTTTGACAATTGAGAGCCTTTGAGAGTATTTTGAAATGGATTTCTAACCCGCTCGTAACTTGCTACCAAGTTGTCGTCTGCAAGAAAATACTTTCAGCCTTGTAAGTATCAACACATTCTCCTACATTTACAAAACATTTCTAGATATTTTGCTTTAAATTTCTGCTGCACAATTCCAATTTTTTACAAAAAACATTGACTTTGTCACTCATACCCAAGATATGTTATTTGATTGTTGTAGATGAAGATTAAAGATATTTAATTTCTGGAACTTTTGACGAAGTAGCACAATACCATCACAAATAAACCATCTCGCAACTTCTCGGCTTCCAGTCGGTTTTCCTCTTTTAGAAAGTTGACGATTTCATTTTTTAAATAAACACGTTGAAAAAATTTCCCGCGTGATAACCTTCTTGCCTCGCAATAAAATAGTAATGCTGATTCTACTGCACCCATCTCTTTATAAAGTGCAGAAAAAAATTCTTGATTTTATGGGGGCCTCATTTTTATATAATTTACTTCGGTTACAACCGTCGTTAGCACAATATTCAGATCATGACTCATTTCTTTGGAAGCCAGAGCTTTTCTGTGCATGATCCAGTGTGTCCAGACACACTGTAGAGATTTTTGTTTCACAAATGACTGTGAAACAAATACTTTGGACTCTTTCAAACATTGAACGAGCATCATCGATAGGTTTTTCTTGATATGTAATATTTTAGAATCAATTTCAAACTTTGTACATGTTCTGGATTTAATTGTCTCTTTTGAAAGCCTCCTCGATACTCCCTTATTTTGAGATCTACTTGGGATCTAATTTAGTCAATAGCATTTACGACATTATTTTAAATGTCACTGACAACATTAAAACACCTTTATAATTGTTGATATCCGTCTTGAAGTTTTTCTTGTTTAGTAGATGAATGAATAGAAATACTTTACATTCTTTTGAGATATTTCCTCTTCTTCCCAAATTTTCTGAAACTTACCTTTGGTCATCCAAATAATTTTGAAAAAGAATGAATGTTTTTATTTTCAAAACTAATAATTCGTTGCCTTATTAATAAAGGTTTTTATGAAGCGTATAAACTTGTAAATATTTCTTTTGCTAAATTTTTAAGTCTAGATAATATTATAAGTAGCTATTGCTTTTAACCCTTTATTTAATAAATAAAATAGAAATCACTGCTTATCGGCGTAAAAAAAAATAAAACCTACATGGTTAACACCAAATTAAAATTGTCACGCTTTTGTAATTTTTTTTATTTTTGAAAATAATTTACTGGTATAACTTTATTAACTAATTACATAAAATATTATGTAATATCTATTAAGTAACATCTGTTAAGCATTAAAAATGAAATTAAACTATGTAAATTTGTAGCATATAATGTGTCACGCCAATATAATGCATTAAATTTAAATTGTATATTAGCACGTATCGGAAATATCATATTATAATTTTTCTTTGTTTGATAGTGGGCGGTTATTTCAACATATGTTGCTACTATAAAATAAATGGATAAATTAAATATTAGCTAATAGGATAACATTGTTATTAATTATTAATGTTTATAATTTTCTAAAGCCGATTACCAGTGATGTCATATGTATTTAATATTTTATGGTAACAGGTGGATCAGTAGTTTAAAACTTATAAATTGGAAAAAATAAACGGATGGATAATTGAACATATTTTCATGAAAATCTATTTTTCCTGTTTAATAACTTCCTAATATATTTAATAAAAAAAAATGTATTTACTAACTATCAAAAATATCTCTTTTATAACTTACTAATGTAATAGTTTCTTTATGCACTGGCCGATTGTTAAATTCCATTTTTATTTTCTAATAACAGTTAAAAATATTTATTTACTTTGCTTTAAAATACACTGCATTTTTTATATCGTTTTAACTGACTATTAACTGTTTTTAACAGTTTTTAGCACTAGAATTTATCTTATAAATTAATTTTTAATAAAATTTTTATTTGAAACCAGAAATGAGTTACAATAATATTAAATGACACTTTGATTATTAATAGAAAATTTTAGTTTGAAAATAAATTAAATTAAAACAAAGATAATCCAATATAACAAGAGATAATTGTTGACTGGAAAAAAAAAATTTGATATTTACATCACAAGACTTTCTTGTTCGCCGCCTATTAAATTACATATACACATTTTTTTTTAAAAACGCAAAGAACATGAAATGTATTTCATTAATAATTTCTGATATTTTTTCACTTTTTTTTATTATTATTGAATTATTATTCATCGTAAACCTTTCTTTACAATCAGAGGTTAATAATTATTAATAAAGCAATATATTTAAATTAAAAAAAAAAAAAAGTTAACAAAAGGAGATAAAGTTTAATTCGAATAGATGTGCCTTCCCCTGTAAGATCCACGTATTTCATCTATTACAATTTTATTTGGCTATAAATCTGGAACCAATGAAAATAAGTACCATTATGATATATCGTGGAAAATCTCTCAATGAAGACTTATTACTTCAGTTAATAAAGTCCAAAATCTAAATTTCTTTTGGACTTTTGGACTCTTTCGGTTCAGCCAATTGCATTCAAAAGAGGAGGTACCAACTAGATGTTACAATATACCTAAATTCAAAATTTCAACATTATACGGCTTTCGTACAAGGAAATGAAAAATAATATTTACTGAAATATTTTGTAGAAAAATTACTTGTTGATCTAATTATATATAAATAGAATACAAATTTGGATTACGTGGTTTAAAGTAGATAGCTTCAAAAATGTAAAAAGTTTTAAGTTCAAAATAAGTTAATTTAAAATTCTGAATGGTTCATATTTACAATTAATTTAAAACTCATATCAGCTACTACATGAGATATCTGAAATATTATTCCTACTGCTTCAGAGGTTACATAATTTCTTTATGTAAGAAATAACACATTTGAAAAGTCTCAAATCTCATTTTACTTGTTTGTTTCTCCTATAACCTAAGTACAGTGAAAGTACAGTGATTATATGTAATTGATGTGTTATTTTAATTAACCAATGGATGAATTTTCAATTTATTTTCTTCTAAATTTGAATAATTTATTAAGCATAAAGAAAAAACTTGAGCACAATGCACAATGAGAATTTAGTAATTTAAAAAAAAAAAAATTTTATTGGTTTCATTTTAAACATTATGATGTAAAGTAAAGCAAGTGCAATTGAATATTAAATACGAACTTAAAGGAAATCAAAAACAATTATTATCAATTTGAAGACTTTTGATGTGCTGGTAGTACAAAATATAGAAGAAAATCTAAGGGAACAGACGAGGTGGGAAATGAACCACTCATTTTTTAAAGTATGAATGATATCAGAAGTCTATTCGATATTGTTCAAAGAACTCCAATTGAGTGGTTAAGTGATGAGAGGTAAGAGGAAATATAGAATAAAGGTGTTGTAACAAGAATCAGTTGGAAGATAAAATTGACGTAGATAAATATAAAGTAAAATATCTTTTGGCGTGAGATTATAGAAATTTTACTTTTCATTTTGCAGTAAAATCAGATCGCGCACACCAACCATATAAAAATGCTTTTTAGATAACTATTATTTTCAATTTAAATTTAAAACATTTCTTAGTTATATACTTCATATTTTGTCAATTTTTGATTGTCATAGAAGATTTATATCTATCCTATTTTAAATTAATGATAGCGAGATAAAGTATACCTAAACATCCACAAAGTAATTCCAGATATACAAAAATAACAAATTATATATGTAATGTGTGTGCGCGCGCGCGCGTGTGTGTGTGTAAATCAATAAATGTTTGTTTGATATGATGTAATTAGTTTTATTCGATGAATAGTTTAATTCTCCCTGTAACGCTCTCTTTTTTTCTGTTTATTCTCCGGAACAACCATAAAGTATTACTTCAGAGAATGAATGAGGATGATATGAATGAATGTGAATGAAGTGTAGTCTTGTACAATCTCAGGTCGACCACTCCTGAGAAAATCAGTGTAAAATGTAAAAAAAATTATTTGTTTACAGCAGTTTTTTTAAATATAAAATTTTGGTTTTCAGATGTCAATGGAAATATCCATTTCGAACATCCCTGAATCCATTTTACTAGTTTCGGCGTGACGTCTGTACGTACGTACGTACGTACGTATCTCGCATAACTCAAAACCTATTAACCGTAGAATGTTGAAATTTTGGATTAAGACTGTTGTAACATCTAGTTGTGCACATCCCATTTTGATTGCGATCGACTGAACCAAAAATGTCCAAAAAAAACTCAAAATCAATAAAAAAAAATTTGATTTTGGACTTTATTACTGCAACTGTGTGGTTTATTACTGCAGTAATAAACCGTCATTGAGAACTTTTCTGTGATATATCATTAGTGGTACTTATTTTCATTGGTTTCAGATTTATAGCCAAATAAAATTTTAATTAATGAAATGTTTGGATCTTACAAGGAGAAGGTGAACCGTTTCGAATCAGACTTAATCTCATTTTTTCTTTTTTTAATTTAAATGTATTGATTTATTAATAATTTTTAACCTCTGATAGTAAAATCAGGTTTATGATAAATAATAATTCAATAATAATAGCAAAAAAAAATTAAACAAAACACAGAAGTCACTAATGAAATAATATTTTATGTACTTTTCATTAAAACAAAAAAAAAAAAAAAAATTTGTATATGTAACTTAATAAGCGTAAAAGGATGTCATGTGATGTCCTCAACAAATTTTTTTTATTTTTTATTAATTTAAAAATAATTTATTTAAACAATAATAAACGTAACGTTTTATTTCCAAGAAAGATGGGGGAATTTTTCGGCCTTCTTTATATACTATTTCGGTATCAATGAGCATAGACTCGTATCAAGACCATTAGACGAGTTTAAACCAAATTTTATGGAAAGTGTGGTTTATATATGTCCTAAATATGGGCTCCTACATTATGGACTCCTTCATTAACCATTTCACGGTACTAAATTGTTTAGCCTAGCATTTTGATATTGGCGGGCTTTTCAAAATAAAAGCTATTTTCAATTTTCTTACTCTGCTGCAATACCGAAATGACTTTTATCTTAAATAAAAAGTTTTACTGTGTAAATTAAATAATAATGCTCTTTTTAAAGAATAGACGTATTTCTATTGAAAATTGAAAAGGAAAATGAAAATGTTTTTAAAGATTCCAAGATTTGATCATTAGCGCTAAGAATGCTATATTCAATAAGAGACTAATGGCAACAGCCAAATAACTATTTAATAGTATAAACTGAAATAGTCTGATGTTCAAAATGGCATCCCCGATACAGAAAACATCAACTGTTTGAAAAGAATTCTCATTATTATAACCTTTATTTTTTCTTTTAACCTCCGGGACCACCGTTAGGTATTACTTCAAAGGATGAGGTGTGGATGATTTGAAAATTGTGAAAATTCCATGCCTAACCGGGATTCGAAACCGGGAATTATAACCTTTTTTGCTTAATTTTATTTTGTCTAAAATAAAAAAATTTATGGCTCCGCTTGAATTGTTTATCGTGGAAGAATAGCGTGCTGTAATAAAATTTTACTTTCTGAAGTAGTAAAACTGGCTAAAATTCACTTACGGATGTTAACCATCGGGATAAAAAAAAGGTGTACTAATAAATTTACATAAATGAGACAAAAAGTTTAAAACTTGCAGTACAAGTATCGCCGATATTCATCAAGTTAGATGAAATGTTTTACTAATACTCTGAAAAATCGCATTGATAATCTTGTTTGCCAGGGTAGGTGCAAGGGAGATTTAATTTTGATTTGATTTAATTTTCAATCGTAAAAAATTGTTAAGCTAGTATCGGGTTGTCCTTCCATTATATGCTGAATCATCACAAAAATCTTTCGAGATGTGTTCGAAGACGGTCGCCTTAAAATCACAAAGATACTCGAATTACATGTGTAAACAACTTAAACGACGGTTTCTAGCAGAAGTCAATGCTTTTGTAGATCTTATAGTAACTTGCTATGAAATTTAGATTCATCATTTTAAGCCGGAATCCAAAAATAGGTTGTGTTCAATGATGTTCTAGAGCAATGGAAAGATCCGAGTTGACCAATCCAACAGGTCGGTGATAATAACAGTGGTTTGGGTTTGGGACTATAACCCACCGAGGTCTAATGGTTAATGCGACATTGCAAATCAGCTGATTTCGAAGTCAAGTGTTCTAAGTTCAAATCCTAGTAAAGGTAGTTATTTTTATACGGATTTGAATACTAAATCGTGAATAACGGTGTTCTTTGGAGTGTTCTTTTGTTGGTTAAGTTTCAATTAACCATACTTCTCAGGAATAGTCAACCTGAGATTGAAATAAAATTTCAATTTATAGCGATTATTTGTGCAACACGTAACCAACAGCGAGTGCTATTGTGAAATTTAAAAAAATAAAGTGAAGCCATAAAGATAAAATATCTTGGTAATCCTATAGCTTTAATATACGCCCCCATACCACTGAAAATACACAGAAAACTAGTTAAAAGGGGGGTAGAGATATCCCAATTGCATACCTTTCCAATCTTGTACCAAACATTTTTTTTTTGTTTTTTAAAAGAGTTATTACCAAGCACTCAGTTCTCTAAACAATGAACAGCTCAAGATGCGGTAGCCAATCGGGCTAGTCCAGTGGTCAGCTCATCATTGCAAATCAGCTGATTTCGAAGTCGAAAGTTCTAAGGTTCAAATCCTAGTAAAGTCAGTTACTTTTATACCGATTTCAAAACTAGATGGTGGATACCCGTGTTCATTGGTAATTGGGTTTTAATTAACCATACATCTCAGGGATGGGTGACCTGAGACTGTACAAGAGTACACTAAATGAAATGTAAATGTATATGATTGTAAATAACATTAGTATTCATCATATCCTCCATTCATCCTCTGAAGTAATACCTTGCTGTGGTTCCAGACGCTAACCAGAAAAAGAATGAAAAAGAGGGAGACGTTAAGATGTGGTACAAGAATGGCTCGGATACCGTAATAAACAATTTCTTTATGACTTGAATAAGAAAGCTCACAGAAAGATTGGACGAGTGTCTAAATGTAGCAGGGAATTGTTGAAAAGTAGACTTAATTTCATTACAGCGAATAAATAATAATTTTTTTTTAATTAATTGAGCGACCTTTATACTAAATTATATTTTAGTATGTACTACTATAAACCGCACAGTCTACAAAATCCTTTAGCCGAAGTTCTACAGGCCAGAAGTAGAGTATACAGAAAGACATCGTGTCGCAAAAACCGTAATGCCTGTGTTTTCCTGGAAAATGTAAACGTAGCATCTGTTTTTGTTAAAATTAGTTCTTTATAAACTGATGCAAAATAGAACAAACTTCGGTTTTTATGTATATAATTTTACAATGAAATTCTATTGAGAAGTTATTGCCGTCTGAGTTAAGGCGTGCACTGTTTCATTTGCCAGACTACAAAAAAAAAACGATTGATTTTTTTTTCTTAGATGATTCTTAAAATTAAATTATTAATGAATTAAAATTAAATGATTCTTAAATCGATTTTTATATTTAAAAATTTTTCTTTTAATTTTTATCTATCAAAATGGATTTCATGGATTATATCTGAAAAAAAGTATTATTATTTGATGAAAGTAATTTATTGATAATATTATAAAAACTGTTATATATTAATGCATATTCTTTTTTATGTTGCATGTGATCGCGAGATGATCATCCGTAAAAAAAAAAAATAGTAATTTACATTTTTATACGATAGCGGTAGAGAAAATTTATACTACAGACGCAACTTATAATTAAAAGATTAAAAGATAGTGTTGCAAATAGATGAAATTATGAGGTATTAAACAACATCGCTGGGGGTGCAACAACCCTTACCCAACAGCACTGAAATTTACAGCAGTCTGTTCTCAACGCACAATGTACTGCGTCTTTTATGTGGTCTCTTTCACTCTATTCCGTCCCCAACTGTGTCATAAGCAATGTCTCTCTGTCATACTCTCTTTTTGTTTCACAATTTTCTCCCTTACATCTGTGCGTTAAAATAACCCCTTCCAATTTCATTTCGTACCATGATATTCTAACCCACTAAAGGTGAATAACCTAGACTACACACTTCTAATCTACGCTGTCGTTAACAAATGACACTTATATTTATTACTCTTGAAAATATCTTTTTCAGCACATTGTTTATATAGCTTTATCTTTTTTAAAGATTAATATATATATACAAATGCATAATATGTAATATAATATATATATAAATAACACAGAATTTTATATATAATGTAGATTATGTAGGAGGGGTTACGTGATTACGTGACTCACTGAAGAGGAATTGTTATGTCGAATGTTACGTCCCTTCCTCTGTTCCAATTTTTAATGCCAATCTCCTGTGAGGGAATTTATGATATTGATGTTCGATTTAATATTTCATATTCTGGCGGGGCTACTTTTTCATGGATCGCCTGTTTTATATGAATATATAATTACAAAAAATAATTATTTATTGGTGACCGGATGAATTTGTAGTAAGATTATTAACCAGAAATTTCTTATTTTGAAACTGTCTTGATTACTAACACCTTTCTGAAGAAGCCATAAATACATACGGTTAAATGTGCGTGCATATTTTACTTTTTATTCCGGGGATGAAGGAATGCCATTTACGCACGCCACCACGGGTGTGTAGGACCCATTACGGGTGGGTACGGACGCAGAACGCTCTCCGTCCCGGGTTTCTAACAGGCTAACAGGCTCTGCCAAGATGTTGTTAGGCATAATATAACCTGCCCCATACCGACTAAATCTCCCTGACCGGAAATTCTACTCCGCCCCGAGACCGGACCCGCAATTAAGCATAACTCAGTCTCGGGGGGATATGTCCGACTTACCTACTTGTACTTCTTTCCTTCTGGTGTTCTTCTTTTATTAATGAACATCCCACTCACTCACACAGCCATTCTGTCATTCACTTTCCCTCCTCACATGCACTCTTATTTTTTTTTGTGCAAGTGTAGGTGTGTGTATGTACGTGTGTGTGTGTGCGTGTGTGTGTGTGTAATGGTTTTTTTTTTACAAGCTGTATTTCCGAAGATAATAACAAGTACTTGGGTCTCTATCCGTAACATTTTTGCTTAAAAGGAGGTAGTGAAAGAGGAACTGGACTTGTCTAATATGTAATTTGCTAACTTTAAGAAACTATCTTGTTTCACTACTTTATTTGTTTTTGTAAAGTGTTACTTCCTAAAGGCTGTTCAATAATGAGATAACAGTGATAAATTTGAATTAATTTGAGAATTTTATCGTTAGATCTTTAGATTTTATTACGAAAAAATATTCTATGATTTATAAAAAAGTATGCGGTAATAAAAAAAATCCGACAAAATCTAGTTTATATTCTGAATAGTTAAGAATATAAAAATAATGTAAGATTTAATATATATTTTTTTTTAAACACCGGCGGGGCAACTGGACCCACCGTTAGGCATAACTCAGTCGCCACGGAGTGCCGTGGCAGCAGATTACCCTGCCCCCTCCCTGTCTTGGGGTCCCTTAAGAACCCCCCATCGGGGTCTCCCCTGATTCT
>JAAAKQ030260932.1:0-10762 GCA_010016005.3 Zanna intricata | reverse complement strand
AGTTTAAAGCCTACTATTTTTTTGTAATTTGTATGTGTTTGACTGAAAATAAAAGATATTATTATTATTATATTATAATAGTTATTTATAATATATCTAAATTTAGTATAGTTTTTATGGATACTTTCCGTAAAATTGATAAAATTTATAAAATATGTACTATTTCCTAAAATTCAAAATTCTTCAATAAAAAAACAAAACTGACAATCCTTGTATCCATTACTAGACCATATTATCTTATATGATTATTTTGGTGCTTGAGGTAAAAGTAGAATTTCAATAATGATTACCAAAAATTAACACGAGTAATTTTAACATTTTTATTAAGAAAATAGATTTATTATTTTCAAAAATGTATTAAAACTATAAAGCAACAAATATTATTAAAAAAATATATACAATTAAAAATTTGTTTTGTTGTATAAATAAAGAAAGAAAAGAGGATGCAGAAGAAAAAAAAAGAAAGGGAAATTAGTGTTAATAAGGATATAAATAAAAAATGAATAGCATTACAAAACAAAAGTTTAACTTAGATTATGAAAACTAAATTAAAACGTAAATTTAATTATTTGCTAACAATCCACTGATCTCCATTGCAATATACCGGTTTTTTATCTAAAGATGCTGGTTTTGAATCCTCGATCAAGCATGGCATTTTTCATTAACTTATATTCTACATGCTTTAAGCGCGACTTTACTATTTGAAGAAGATATGTTATTTAAACCAGTTAGAAGATTACATATTTTTACATAGAAAACGTGACCGGAATTATTCAATTAATATTGCAATTTCTATCCGAATTATCATGATTGAATTTCTAATACTTCCTAAAAACTGTCCTAAATTCTATCATTTATGCACGGATAATATCTAAATTTCTCATTAAATACGATGCAATTTGAATATGTCATACAATTTCAGTCCACTTAGTTTTAAAAAGATTATGTTGATTAATAATTATAGTAAATTCTTATTTATTTTACAGGTAGTATCAGGAGTAACAGCTCCATTAAGGTTTGAAGGTCCAGTAAACATAGATTTGTTGGAAACACAAACAAATTTAGTTCCATTTCCCAGGATACACTTTCCACTTATCACGTATGCACCGCTTGTTACCGCAAACAGAGCGTATTATGAACAGTTATCAGTGCCACAAATTACTAATAGCTGTTTTGAACCCGCTAACCAGATGGTGAAAATTGATCCGAGGAACGGTAAATATATAGCTGTCACGATGTTATGGCGAGGTGATGTTGCACCCACAGATGTTAATAATGCTATCTCCAACATCAAATCTAAAAAATCTATATTGTTTGTTGATTGGTCTCCGACAGGATTTAAGGTAACAATTTCTGTTAATTATATCAGTTATTATCTCATAAATTTTTGAACTAAAATAGAGTGTAATTGTATTAATTTATTTTGAGATTAAGATCACACTTATAGTTTTCATACATGATTTAATTTTTATAATAATTATTAATTTAAATTTTATTTGAATTTAAAAATCAATGCCTCTTTGATAAAAATTAATTTTTTTGCATTTTATTATTATTTTTTAATTTTTATTTTTTAATAATAGAATGAATTTTAAAAATTCAATAAAAATTAAAAAAAAAGTAAAAAATAACATTTCATACAATTCTTTTCTTATAATTTGTAATAAGGCAAGTGGCTTTCAAAATGGCTAAAAAAATAGTTAAACTATTTATAACTTCATATGAGGGAAGCAATACGATTTTTAATGTTAAAAAAAAATGAAAAGGGAAGTTAACGATTTGTTTTTAAATTTTAAATCCAAATATTGGTGAAAAAATCTTATTAATGAATATAAAGATTTGAATTTTTTGTTTATCAAGAAGCTAAATATATGCAAAGTCATTCCTAACCTCTTTCCTAGTCATTAAATTGGAATTTGATTTGAACGATCAAAAGTTAGGAGTATTAATTAAATTATAACTATATGTTATATATTATAATTATAGTCAACCCATTTAATTGAGAACATCGGTCTCAGATGTCTATAATTTCAGTTCATTCATTTACCTGATATTATATTATACATCATTAGAGAGATACGGAGAAATATGATTTATTATGGAATATCTCAGAATTAAATATTTAATATTCAATTCGTTAATTTACTAAAAGAATTTAATTTAATAATATAATAAAAGACGGTTCCCTCAAAACGTTACGAAACAGACTGCGTAATTATATTAGCTTCCAAACCAATGTAATATCCGATGCATTTCATAAAAATACATATACTAAAAATAATTTTTTTTAATATTTTTTTATCCTTACCAGCAATATAGACCTAACTTTTCAAGATCTTTCGTTTTTTTCAAACCATCATCAGGATATTAAAAATATTAAAATAAATAAAAAATTAAAGTGAGAATACATTCATTACTAAATAAGCCCACCGAGCTGGTCTAGTGGTTAACGCGACATCGCAAATCAGCTGATTTCAAAGTCGAGAGTTCTGAGTTTCAAATCCTAGTAAGGTAGTTATTTTTATACCGATTTGAACAATAGATCGTGGATACCAGTGTTTTCTTTGGTGGTTGGGTTTCAATTAACTACACCTCTCAGGAGCGGTCGACCTGAGATTGTACAAGACTACACTTCCATTCAAATTCATACATATCATTCTCATTCATCCTCTGAGATAAAATACCTTACGATAGTTCCGGAGGCTAAACAGATAAAAAGAGAGTCATTTTTGAATGTCCAAAGTAAACTCAAATACTTTTTGATCTTGAGAAGTTATAACTTTTTTATTAGTAAGGTGGATAAAAAAAAAAATTTTTTAATTATTTTTATTATTTAAATAGTAGCGGAACCATGTTTAAGAAATTTAAATATGTACATCAATGCCTACAGTCTGTAAATAAAATGTTTAGGTCATATTATAGTATAGGTTTATGCTGAATTACTTTTCATATGCTGACTTTAATAAAGGGAATTGAGTGGGCATAGAATTAAGACCGAGACCCGGCGGAAGGGGTGGAGCCTGGAAACGGTATAACCAGATTCGGTTCACCTAACCCCTGAAGTTTGAGACAGGCATTTAAAATCCAGACCCGGCGGGTCGACCTGCCATGCCGGACTTACAGCCGGTAGGCGTGAAGGCCCGTTAGAAGTAAAAGGACACTTCACCGGGACTGAGTTTTGCTTAATTACTGGTCCGGTCCAGTACCACCTTGGTACTGGTCCAGGGAGCAAGGGAAAAAATAGAGGAAACTGAAAGCGAAAATTGTTGTAGTCCACAGGTTTTCGTAATACTAACCTACTTTGAATTTCGTAAGCTTTTAAGTATTTTCATCAATTTGTTGTAAGTTGTAAAAATATACTACTTATTAATTAAAATCAAGATATACGAGAACCAGTTACTGAAATAAATTCGTAAATAATAAACTTAAAATATCGTTTAAAAAAGATAATTTTTGCAAATGTTCTGAATTATGATTATAATCATTATTATACAGCGATCGGGATAATAATATACAAGTCACTTAATGTACATATACTTACCTAGAGTACGGACCTTTCTCGTTTGAAAACAATAAACAACCCTGCTTTGCAGAAAAACTTTATATTTCTGTTATTAATTTATCTTAGTAATTTTACTTTTCCGCTAGTGCTGTAGCAGAGGTACTATAAAAAGGAGACTATTGTAATCGGTACAGTTTGGGCAAATGCGGTTTTCACCGGATCTTTTTTTTGACACCTAAGGAGCCTAAAAACCGGATGGAAATTTTCCCGATATTCGTATGTACGTGTGCGTGCTGTGTGTGTGCGTGCTGTGTGTGTGCGCGCGCGCACACACAGCACGCACTGCTGTGTGTGTGCGTGTTTGTGTGTGTGTGTGTGTTTTGACCTGGGTCATTGATGCCATTAAATTTTCAACTTAAAGTTTAAGGGAGTTAGTTAGAGCAAGGTCATCCTCAGTATCTCGAGATTTCGCTTAATTAAGGTCTTATTTTTCTTAGGCACGTACGTTAACAATTGAACAATAATAATATTTTTTTTTTTATAATTTTAAAATTGCACCCCCCCAAAAAAAAATAATAAATGTTGTACATAAAAGTGTATCTAGTGGCTAAGTGGATATAGTGTGTCATTATTACCCTCCCTTACCAAAGGGAACGCTAGTTTAACTCTGAAGTACATCTCTAATATTTATTTTGAGTGCCTTCCATGGACTATTCCGGTAGTCCGCCACCTATCAGTCAACCTACCACCTATCAGTCAACGTATTCCCCGTTTACATCAATAGCAATTAAATATTATATCTTAAATTTAAATTTAGGATGCGGGCCGCCCAACACTACGCGGAATTCCCTGGAGCCTAAACAAGAAAGCACGATTCTGGAGAGCTCCGCTTCTCTACCTCCAGGGACTGACTACAATCTAATCCTAATTACTACACCGACCTTGTCTTTATTATCGTCGTAATAACTTTTCTAAACAAATCATAACGTTGTCTGTTTCCCATTAAGGCCTTAATTTCGAAGGAGACCCCAACACGGTTCAAGATTCGTTTCAACGTGTTCCTTACTCGATCGCATCTCAAACAATCGAACACCACATGACTAACCGTTTTCAATCCCTCACATTCAACATCTATCTAAAATCTAATAATTTAGTCCTAAAATCACCGTTATCGGATAAAATTTGAATTAGTTCATAATTGGGTTGTATATAATCCACCCCACACCGTAATTCAACATCTGGAAACATAGTATACGTATAATGTCCGTTCATCGATAAATCCCAACGGTTTGGCCACTTTTAAAATCCCGCAGATCTTATTGCTGCAACACCTTCCGAAGTAAATTCTCCACTTTTACATAGTTTGTAAATCTCATTCCGTTCTTTTGCGAGGATATCTAATGGCTTTATCCTCGCAATGGCTTTATCTAATGGCGTTATGCTATAACGTTTAACGCATCTTCAGAAGCAGTTATATACGCCTTTGTCATCACCAATAATCGCTGTCGTTGATACCGATTCAGTTGACGTCTATAACGATTATACTGTAAAAACCCAGCCCATGCAGAGGCAGCGTATAACAAAACAGCTTCAGCAAAACCTTTATAAACAATATTCAATGTACGGAAATTCAAACCCCAGTAAACATATGACACCTGTCGCAGCTTAATAAACAGTCCACACGCCTGAGGTAATCTGAGTTACAGTTGCTGTAGTCGTCTTTCTTTCTTTTTCCGTTTAGCCTCCGGCATCAGCTGTGTTCTAACGTTACAAGTGAGTGGTAACTACCGTAATACACGCGCAAAAAAATGCGGTCTGCGCACGCTTTAGTTAGAATCACTGAACTAAATAAACAAAAAATGTTATATTTAAATAAAATGATAAATATTTTAAATTAAGTTGTGTGTGTAAGTCGTACGTCAGAAAAAAGTGGCGTGACGGAAGTCCTACAACAAATTGTGTTGTAAGATTTTTTATTTTCTATCAAGAATTGTTTTTTATTTTTTATTTTTTTCATTTTTATCGTTCCTTCTTCCTTTTTTATTTCGTCAGTAAGTTCAGTTCCTAAGTAAATGAAAATTATTATAAATTAACAACTCTGTGTGTTAATTTTTTAAACAACCACGTTTATATTAATTTGCTTCAAAAAGTTTTTAATTCCTTTTGTGATCTTATTCTGGCATTTAATATTTAAATGCCAGAAAATTTATATTTAAATGTTTGGTCATGTATTTAAAATTTGGTTGAAAAATGATTTGGATCTGAATTACATCTGTCCATTTGGTATATCGTTTTAGAGTATTTATATATTTCATAAACCGTTCAAATGTGTCTACCTTTATGTACATGTAAAATACGAAGGTCGTTGCCAAATTTTTATGCCTTATGATTTGTATTTATTGTATGATCGGAAAAATCAATTTACTGCCGATTAGGAAGGCTTTCACGTTTTCGTTGTGGTTGTGTTTAAAAATGCGTTCCGTTAAACCGATGTAAAATATTAAATGATCGTAATAGATCTGTTACTACCGTTTAAGTAATCAATTAATCGTTTACGAATAATTGTTCTTTGTTGTTTTTGTTTTTATTGGTCGAATAAATAATTTATTTCAGTTTAAAAAATACATGAGTACTATGTTTGTTTGGCGATTATGATTCAGCGTGAAAATTTATTTTACAAAGCGTGGATTCGCGCTTATTCCTGTGTTTTCACCAGGATCGATCGAAATTGAAATCATGAAATTTTAGAATAAATAAATTTATTTATGGAAATGCCTCATTAAAACAACAAATAAATATAATAATTGTTGATTAACGAAATGTTCTTCCTACGACTCATGTTCTTAGATCGAATGCGGTCGGATTCATTGTTAAACAGCTTTATTAATAAACCGGATAAATCGAGCGAGTTTAGCACTAAAAAACTGATGCCCTTCTTTTATTGAGACACCCTTACTGATAAAAATCAACTTAATTGATGTGAGGACTTAATCTAAATCTTGAAGTACGTACTCGTTATGAAACAATAGAGTTTTGTGTATAAAATCTTCCATATCGTGCAATATTTTAAGCAAATTAAACTTAAATTAAAAAAAAATCAGAAATTAAAATTAGGGTCCAGAAGTAAGAAAAAAAGTAGAATTTTTCTGTAAGTAATCTACTTAAACGATAAGATATTTCAATATCTTTATGTTATCCTTAATGTAGATTAATGTTATCTACTATTTATGTTATCCTATTATTAATTATTTATGTTATTCTAAAAATAGTGAATTAGATTATTGATAAAACTAGATTCTGAATAGTGGTAACGTTTGAAAAGGATCTGAAACCGTTTAAGTGAATTACGTGTTTGTACTGAATGAATAGATTGATTGCCATACCAAGTGTAACATAATATATATTTACAAGTAACGTAGAGATTTGAGAAATGAGGTATCTACGGGATATAATTGATCTATTACAAGATGAGGTTAATCTATTATTTTATTTAGTTATTGATAATTAATTTAATAATTCCAATAAATAAAACTATATTTATTAATAAAATAATTAATATTAATTGTTCACGCTATCAACTAGTATATAAAAAATGCGATGCGATTTAACTCGGCAAGTGTTTTTCTTAAATGTAAAGTAAATTCATAAGATAAAATAAAAAAAATAAAAAATGAATGAAAAAAGTAAAATAAATAAATTTTTATGACAAAGTAAATAATTTTTTTATTCTGATCCAATACATACGAGAAGTAAACATTATATAATCACATTACATGAAAAAAAAAATTAATAAAATTAAATAATCTAATCTAATATTCGTTTGGCAATTACAATTTAATAATAATAATAAATGAAATAAAATAAATTAAACATTTATTAAATTACAATACACTTTTTTAATTTAAATTAATTTGATATTAACTTGCGTCATTTTAGTATATATAATAATTAAATTTAGTAATTATAAATAATAATATAAATTAACGATTTATTTTAAGCATAAAATTTCGTCGAAATTTATTTGGATGATAAACATTTTTTTCTCTTGAAGGTGACTTTTGTAAATCCAATAAATAATATAATAATAATTAACCGTAACAAATTTTGTCGGATTACGTTCTTATGCTACCCGAGAGGTGTATTCATTAGTTTCCCTTGGTAAGTAATTAGTCATAACAAGCAGGATCTGGCTTATACTAAGACAGGGATAAAAAAAAAATTCGCAGAACGACGTATGTAATGTAAATTTATTGTTACCAGCATCACTTAACGAGATACTCGGTTATGTCATTTAAGGGGAAAATAATAATAAAAAATTTTCCACTATCCTTTCTTTGTGAATAATATTTTTTACCGACATATCGTTGAAAATTACGGTATTACTTTCGGACGCATGGTGGGAGTGGGGGAAAAAAATTAATTTTCTTTGAGGAGTACGAAAATATCAGTAAATTAAAGGAGTTTCCTTATATATATATATATATAAATATATATATATATATATATATATATATATAAATATATATATAAGGGTTTTGTTTGTTCGGGGTAAATAAAAAAAACTACTCGATCAATCAATCGCAATGAAACTTTTAACCATGTTTCTTGGTATAACTGAGAAGGTTTTTGAATATATTTCAAATTGAAAAAACTCGAAAAAAAAAATATATGTATATGTAATAGTGTAGATTTGCCGGTTGAAGAACAAACTTTTAGTGAACTGACTTAATGAACTGTGAACTGAATGATTTGAATCAGCAGAATGAATAATATTACAAAAATAATAGAATTAAATTTACGTTAAACAAAATAATATTATATAAATGTAAAAAAATTGTTTTAAACAATAATAGGCTTCTCAATGGGGATTGCGTGTGAGGCTAGGAGGTGGTGAGATAAGCGAACAATTTATATATAGTCGAATATAGCTACTAACAAATACCCTTTTAGAAAGTTGAAAATCGGATGATTATTTTCAGGATACATTCATGCCATCCCAAGAAAGGTTTTACTCCACTGAGGTTTAAGAAATTAAAATTATTCATAATTTTTTTCCTAAGGAGGGTGAAATCGTGAATTAAAGATGTTCATTAAAACAAAGAAGATTAATATTTTTACTTCATTATTATATTTCTGCCTCCACGGCAAAAAAAATAAGTTATAAATTTTAAAGAAGTGTGTACTTTAGTTACCATAGTTTTTATTATTATTTCTATCTCTTGTAATTTAGTTTCTTTTTCAGGATTCAGGTTTTCAAGTTTTTTCAGGATTTTAATATTATAATTAAAATTTATCCGTATTATTCTCACAACTATGAGGATAACATTCAGTGCAGTAGTCCAGCGGATGGAACCTTCTGGGTAAATGGGAATGGCGACCGAAGAAAGCCCAGCGGTTGTCCAGGGCTCCAGTCTCCCTAGAAGATTGGGAATGACGAGCTCTGCGGCGATGGGTAGGCGTATTGGCCCCAAAGAGCCGCTGAATTGGCTTCGGGATTCGCTTGGTCTGACCTGAGCCTTGTGGGTCTAGGTTCTGGCTAGACGGGCTGGATAGTATTTATTTAGATACATATATATATATATTTATATATTGATAGGTCTTGCATAAAATTTTGTTTATTAACACTCAAAATCCACGGGTTGGTCTAGTGGTTAAACTCGTCACAGCAAATCAGCTGATTTCGAAGTTGATAATTTTTAAGGTTTAAATCCTAGTTAAGGCAGTTTTACTTTTATTCGGATTTGAATAATAGATTTTTGATACCGGTTTTCTTTGGAGTTTGGGTTTCAAATGACCACACATCTCAGAAATGGTTGACCTGAGACTGCACAAAACTACAATTCATTTACATTCATACATATCATCCTCTGAAATAATACCTTACGTGGTTCCGGAGGCTAAACAGAATAGAGAGTTATCAAAACTTTCCCAAACTACTGGATCAATTTCATTGAAATTTAGATATGTTCTAGTAGTGGCCTGCAGTTGTGTCTGTGAAAATTGGACTAAAATTGGTTGAATCGTTCTTGAATTATGCTAATTTAAGGTCGAAAAGATTTGAGTGGAGCAAGTTAAAAGCGTTATTCGTTATGATGCTGCAAATTGGAACGTTGACGTTTCTTTATTTGCGGTATCCATTGTTAGTAGTATAAATTTAATCTAAACTCAATGTAACCATTTAAAAAACAAATATTATAATATTAAAACCAACTTAACGAAAAGTTAGTCGGTCTTCTTGGGCAGAACTATGCAAGAGTTTTGCTTTTGTTCATTCCCTTTCTCATATAGTTTACCAATTTTATTTATTTTTGCTATTTTATTTGGTTTTTCGTTATTTAAGGTTTTGCTCATGGATTAAATTTTTTTTTATTGATCAATAAACACTTTTAGTTATGTTTAATATAGCGTGGTTACTAACAACATCTAAATATTACTGTGCTACGTGTCGGAGAAAAATTAAACAAAATATGAAAATTATAGTATTTTTTCTATTTTTAAATTTATTAAAACTATCTATTTATTAAATTTATCTTAATTCTGTCTTTCATACTTCAACAATACAAACAATTTTTACAATACTTCAATTCATTAATTTCTTTCAGATTAATTGATTTTTTTTTTTTAAATTATGAAAAATTAAACAATCATTTTGTATTAAATCAAAACCTCGGGTAGCTTCTTACTCTAAAATGTTTACGCTGGAGAAGATAGAAACATTTTTAAAATGTTAGTGGTAACAATATAGAAATAGAAAAGTGTCTATTTTTTTATCTAAAAGTCTGAAGATTTAAAAATGTTTATATTTCTTTTATACCATTCATGTTATCTATGAAAAAAAATTATTTTATTTGGAGACTAACCGTTTGCAATAAAATAGTTAATAAATAATTTGTAGCATTCACTAATACGTTTTACATTGACCAACATTTTTAATTTTAAAATTGTAAACTCAAATTTTAAAACATATACTTTTTTGAAACTTAAAAATTAATATTTATGTTTTCAATTGAAATTAATAGTTAATTTTGAAATTCGGAATAGCTCCTACGTCCTACATTCCTAACAATTTATTTTACATATTCCAACTGTTGCTTGCCTGCACAAGTTTTCCCATCTACCTGTGCCTCCAATATCAAAGCAACTATTCCAGGATGCCTTCATATGTGGCCTATAAGTCTGTCTCTTTTTTTTTTTTTTTTTTTTTTTTTGTTTTATATGGGCATCGACTGCTGTGGTCATTAGCCCTCGTCACATTTTTAA
>JAAAKQ030260910.1:0-10763 GCA_010016005.3 Zanna intricata | reverse complement strand
GGCACAGACATTCGGTCTTATGCTCTAGGGCGACCGAATGGGGTGGTGGCGGGAGAAATGCCAGCAAACCAATTCCCTCTATGTAGTCAGTGCTCGTCCCGCTCGTAAAATCTTTCTGGAGATCAGAGTATCTGTAACCGATATAGCGGGAGCACTTTAGCTATCTAAAATTCTGGATCGAGGAGCTCGATTATGTCGGTGAGAAGCTCAGCAAAAAGTCGCTTTCGCTTCGGATACTAAACAGCATTGTAAATGACGCTTCTGCAAAGTTCTCGTTAATTTCTTTTTCCGTATAGGTTACGAAAAAATCTCATCAAATTGCAGTAGGTATCGTTTCATAAGTAAGTTTAATGCTTTCTGTTTGTCAATAAGACACCGCTCACCGACCGCCTAGCGGTAGCGTCTCCAACAGTAAAGTATCACTCGGTCGTTTTCATTTCATAGATTCGCTACTAACGTTCGGGAAATCAGTTAAATCTAGGAATATCAGTCCACAACGCGTTTCAGTAGCTCATCGTGATAAACAGTTCGACCGAAGTTCCAAACAGTTGAGAAATTTCCTACTTTTCGAATAAGTATTCAAAATATTATTTAACGTATCGTATGTTCGTGTCGTTAACATTTTGTATTCTAATATTTAATAAATAATATAAAAATAGAAATATTTTATTAGTAACTATAAATATTCTGTAATAAATTATCGAGTAACAATATATATGTTTCCTTCCTGTACATTAAAGGAAGAAATGATGAGGGGCAGAGTCGAGTTTCACGATAAGAAGATAACAGCAGAATAAAGGGAAACCATCACGATGGTGACGTAAAAACACCGCGAAGAACTTTGAAGAAATATCAATATAACCGTTCCACCATTATTTATTTAGTATTCTTATTGCAGTCACTGTTTTTTTGTTTAGTTTCTTATTTGAATTTTAAACATAAACATTTAGAAACAAATAAATCCAACATATTTACCTTGTATAATCATTACGTTCGGTGATCGCAATAAAAGTTTATGTAACATCCATTTAAAAAAAAATCTCGATTCCTATTTTAACGAACGATTCTAGACACTCATTATTAATCTTCATATATCTTATCCTATTGTGTACGACAAAGAAGCATCGCGGCAACAAAAATAATAATCGAGCACAGTCGTTAGATCTCTATGAAAAAACATATATATTTTATTTTACGTTAACTTACTTTATGTCGCGAGAGAATGTTGTTTTCTTCAAAAGTGTAGAAGATTTAACATAATTTATGTGAAAATACCACGTTCAGTTTGTATTCTATTTATTATTTATCCCTTATACTGAAAGTCAATTAATTTTTTTTTATCGTCACGCCTTACAACATTTCTTTCTTATTTCTTTCTTTCTTTCTTACAACATAAACAAACGATAGTACTCGTTCGTATAACCGTGGACGTGTATGGACGTACAGTCATCAGTAACCTTCAGTGTACTTCACTGTTACATTTTTAATTCGTAGCGTTATTTCTGATACCTTTATATCGGTTTCTTTTTTTTCGACTTTCTGTCGTATGCGACCGTTTTTTAAAAATTGTATTTTTTTCTAGTTTAAGTGAGATTATTTTAAAGGCGAATGACCTTCCTCGCTCTGATCTATTACAGGAGTTATTTTCAGCACAAAATATGAAAGAACATTTTATGGAACAGAATGCATCAAGTAAATATGTGCTTAACAATATTTTAAATATATTTTAATTTTTCAGTATTTCTATCGGTTACAAGTTTCCTCAAACGTCGTCCTAAATATAAGACTGGGGACTTCTGAAACAAGTTTAAAATATCTCAGATAGTGAGCATATTGCTCTTACGGGTCGAATACCGATTGAATGTATGTTATTTTTTTCAGCTAAAAACTTTTATATGCGCAAGAAATTAATTAATAAAGAAACATTAGTGTTTTAATACGGGTGAGGAATTAACCGGTTTTAATTATTGGGGTTACAATTATTGTACGATGACCAAACGGATGTTCCTGGACGATCCGTAAACGAAAAGATCAATGCATGTAACACCGAAGAAAAACCGACTTCACCGGATTGACATCCTGGTAAGAAATTAACGCTCCTTATCAACACCTTCAAAACCAGTTTTATAGAAAACGAGGTAAAGCTAAGGAAAAAGAAACGGTCTACATAACTGCAAAAGGACAGAGATTCGAGAACACCCTTAGAAAAATCAGTGAATTTTTACTCGAGGTGGGATTAATTAATTAACTTAAATTTACGCTTAAATTAATTTATTTTCCTTCAAATTAAAATTTGAAAACAGGCTCAAGTTACTGTAGTAAATCGTCCTCTCATCTTCAGAATTTCAGAGGTATTTTAATACTACCGGTTCAGTCAGATCCGATCTGAAAACTAAATAAACACTTTATTCCGATCGGTACATAAAAAAATACACTACATAGATACCGCGTCAGGGACGGATAAACGTGGTACTTCACGAATAACGAATAGAAATCGTCCGGGTGGATCGAAGGGAACAGTGGTAAAACCTTAATGAAAGCAACATTAAAAGATACGCGGTTAATTATAACATGAAAATTGGTGTGAAAAATAAATACATGGAATTAACTGTAAACAAAATACGTGAAGACACTAAATACATACGATAACTAAAAATAGATCACAGTTCAGGCGTTAATGAAAATCGTTTAACCGTCTGTTCACCATACACATTAAAAGGAGATGTAAAAAATTTAATTTTTATCCGTTTTTATGGACTATGAATTCGTAGTCCACAATTTAATCGTCGAAACGATTAAAAAAACATTTTACAGGAAGTAGGCGATGTCACCGAGTTCAGAAAAAGAAATACTTCTATGTAAAATAAACATTACTTTTCGATTTTGAACCGAAGTTAAACTTCGAAAAACTGTTTTTTTTTTTTTTGTGTTTTAAATTACTATCTGAGGTTTAATTTTAGAATAAACTGCCAAAGAAAAATTTTTTTTAAATAAACTTCGAAATAATTTAAACGAAATTTTTTAGAATACGGTTCGGTGTTCTTTCCGGGTAAAAGAAAAGGTCGTTAACCGAAATAACACCTGGTAATCGACAGTAAACGGGAATTAAACATTAGCTCCTGCAAAAGTCCCTTTGTTGAGGCTACCGATTATTATTTACCGCTTTAGAAGTTGTATATTTAATAGATTAATTACAGCGGTAATTAATTTCATGATGGTGATAGTTTAAATGAAAAATACTTCAAAAATATTTCTTCCCTTTTATACATTTCTTCGTTATGACAACAACACTTTTGTGAAACCCGTTCAATATCGTTTTAGAAAACAAATTATGTAATATTATACGGAGATGAGAAAATACTTTACTTTTACCTGCAAAACACGCATAAAATATGGTAATAAAATATCTATAACGAATCCGAGCAGATTTCAAGTTGTAATGAAGTAAAAAATGTATAAAATAAAAACGACGGGAAACTTTAGTACTTTTAAGTTACTCTATCTTTTATGTAGCACATAACGTAACTAACAAATTTGAAAAAATATATAATACACACCCTGAATCTGAAAAACAAATATTAATTTCATAAAAAATAATAAACCAGGACTTCTTAACAGTAATTCTGTATATAAAAAAGACTTTCCAGTTCGAGGATAATTTTAAAAAGGTCAAACCAAATTTCAATTAAATATATCACATACAACATTACATTCCATTTTTAACACCTTATATTCCGTTTTTAATTCAGCTGTTATCTAAATTATTAATAACAATAAACACATATACCATTTTCCTGTAGAATAAGGTATGAAATATAAAAAAAAAGTTGATGAAGGATCGAGGGTGAATTCGTATAAAACTTACTTATAATCCGATATTATCAAACGAACAAATTCAAGTTAATTTCAACAAAAGTAATTCAGATAAGTAATTTAATACGTGTAGGACAGGGAGGCAGCGCAATTGCTGAGGATACCTCGGTCCGGGGCACACGCAAGGGTTTCCTGTGTCGAGGTACTCCCTAGGACGCATGGAGGCCTCTTGAGGGTTCAGAGGGTCACGCACGGGGAACAGGGCTGGGTGTATGCAACGCGCAAACGACCCTCGGTAGGAATAGGCGTAGGGATGGGATGGGTAGATCCTCTGAGGAGGGGCTTTCGGCTCTCCACAAGCGGAGAGTCGGGTGCCCAGAGGAATCAGGGGAGACCCCGATGGGGGTTCTTAAGAGTCCCCAAGACAGGGAGGGGGCAGGGTAATCTGCTGCCACGACACTCCGCGGCGATTGAGTTATGCCTAATGGCGGGTCAAGTAGCCCCGACGGGGTAAAAAAAAATACAGGTAAATACGTTGTGTAAAATTATTTATTTTTTTATTGAAAACGAAGAGTTAATATTCTTAAAAACCTGTAACTATTTTAAAATATTTTTTAAATATATTTCAATAAAAAAATAAACGCTCTGAACATGACGGCTATCCGTCAAAAGCGATAATTTTTGGGTTATTCCGAATCAAGCTTTCTAAATAATTTATTTTGTACTTTGGTATACTGATATCGGAAGTAGTGTTCGTGCTGCATGTAAATTACGTAGAACTGTTGACCATATCAAGGACGGTTAGTTAATGTGATAATCGTCGGTATACGTACAAGCCGGCCTCCGTAGCCGAGTGGTAGCGTCTCGGCCTTTCATCCGGAGGTCCCGGGTTCGAATCCCGGTAAGGCATGGCATTTTTCATACACGCTACAAATCATTCATCTCATCCTCTGAAGATATAACCTAACGGTGGTAGGAGGTTAAACAACAACAAAAAAAAAAATAAAAAGTATACATACAAGAAATGGAAAGGTAAAATGATAGTAATTTTTTTTTTTGATACGACTGACAGAATGTAAGGGAGTATAGAAGGCACTTTCAACTAAAAACAGTACGTTGCCATTTAACATCTGTATTCAGTGAAGTTATAATTAGAGGGATATATAGAAGAATTTTGATTAAGATCTTACACAGAGTCGTTTAAAAAAATGAATTTAATTATATATATATACTTTTTAGACCCGTCTAATAAGAATTTAACATTTCATCACTATAGAATAACTTCTAACAATAATACATGAATGATAGCAGATAAAGCACTAAAAAACAGATTAAATTAATTTTTTTTTTTTTAAAAAAGGTTCAGATGCTAAAAATATACGAAAAAATTAGTACTTTATACAGTAAAACAAAAAAATAAATATGCAATATTTTATATTTAAATTTTATATATAAATTTATATTATATTGTCGCGTGTTCGTTCAGGATATTGAGAGACCAATAAACTAAAAATCTCTTATAAATACAATTTATTACTCTAAAAACATACAAAATAAAATAATAATAATAATAAAAGTAATAATAATGAATACATGACATTCAAAATAGTAATTTAAATAAGGACAAGATTTGTTTAAAGACAGTTAAATTACAAAAACCAAAATGCAGTCCAATTTAATAAACACGTTAAAATGACTGATAAAAACTAATATTACATTAACAACAGAATAGTCTAAAGTTCATTCACTTTCCGTAAATATGACTTATGATTACCTATGAACAATTCGTCATCACTGGGAAAAAGTTTAACTAGCTGTTGATATGACTTGCTCCTCCGTGAGGACGAGCATGGAATTTCCGAACCTCTTAATAATGACATGGTATGCCCGCCCCCACGGATCAGCGTCCAATTGTTAGCAGAGCTCCCTCCACTTGGCAGGGTTAGTATCTTTAATTTCATAGTTGAGCTGCTTCCTATACGCAGCGTATTGTCTTGCTACACTGTAGTGTTCCTCACTACATATGCGCCATAATCTTCGCATATTACGTCTTAGCCGTTGTAATTCTCTGCGCATGTCTGCAATTCTGGTTGTCCAGCAATAAGCAGGTTTAAAACCATGTATTCTTGCTGGCAGTCGTTGTATCTCGCCTTTTATGGTATTTTGGAGTTCTTCCGGTGTCAGGTTGGCTTCATTTTCTATCATTCTTGAGATTCTTCTCACCACTGAATCCACCTGGCGTTGTGTAAGTCGCAAGAGCGGATTGCGTTAGAAATGGCCGACCTGAGACCGTACAAGACTACACTTCATTTACATTCATACATATCATCCTCATTCATCCTTTGAAGTAATACCTTACGGTGGTTCCGGAGGCTAAACAGATAAAGAGAGAGGAGACGTATTTCGAGTGTTCAATGGGGGCGGATTCTATTACAATATCTCCTGTACCAACCGTTCGATTTTGAAAACTAAAACGGAGTATTTCATATTGAGGGCTCTCTGTTTTATACATCAGGTTCACTCTCGATCTACCAGAGCACGGTTAAATTGGAAATTTGCTATATCTGTGCTTCCATTCGTCCGATTTTTACGATTCAAACCGATTCTTAATTGCAACAACCAAGGATTAATACTATATGAGAATTTAACGTATGGATCGCACGCACTAATCGTTTGCATTAAGCCTACGGTTACGAACGAATATTTATTACATTACATCTAACAATCGGACCATCCAATTTAAATATGCTTATAACCATCACATCCTCCCATTTCTTGGAATTACTGGCCACGTGCATTTTGTAAACGCTCACACATACAGACCGTTTCTAAGAATTGATACAACGTTATTTCAACGCGCATCCGGTCGACACATCCAACCTCTTCTCGATTGCGTGTTCGAACCAGGCAGAACCGGTTGCCCACACACTCATCTGCTACAATAACCATCCTCGGTAAGTTCCACGCCTTCGTGATATCGTGTTCGATCCGGACAAAACAAGATCCCCCCTCCCACAGTTACTTTCCGTTACATTATTCTAAGGCCTCCCGTCTTATCATTTGTGCATTAGCTTTCAAAGCGTTCACAACGCTTTTCGTTTGTGATCTTTCATTTATTGATAAAGTCTAAATAATAATTTACGGTGAAATCATTCAAAATTTACTTAAATAAATATTATTTGAAAGCGACCAAGTGCAACCGGATTTTATTAATCAGCATCATCTTAAATAACAAGATAGGTGTTTTGATTATTTATCTCTTCGAAAGAAACATAAATGAAGAAAGGCTGTAAGCATAAACGGTATTTTTATCTAACTTTTAGTTCAAACACCATTTAAAAACTCCTTCATATAAGCAGGTACCTTATAAATTAAATTTTGATTGTATTGTTACAAATAATAGTAAAACCTTTAAAACACAAATATATAAATTTAATAAAAAAATAATAATAATCGACAAAAAAGTAGAATAATAATTAAAAATGTCCTCTATTATTATGAAACACATATGTACAGTAATTAAAATTAAATGTTGATATGTATGGGAAACATTAAACATATAATTATTTAATTAAACAAGGTTATACTTGGATAAACCGTCCTAAACTGAATTATTCAACGTTACTTTAGGCGTGCAATGTGACACACCCACTATTGTCTCAAAACACCTAATCAGCTAGGATAACAACTTTACATTACTTTTCAAATTTTTCACAGATAATTAAAAAATTATTAAATAATATTAATAACTAAATACAGTATTTAAATGTAATGTCTTTGTGTATAAATAAAATACAAATAATTATATTAAATTTGCATGTGTAAAATATTTTGTTAGCATGTGGTAACGTCATCCGTTAATTTTCAAAAGAAAATAAATACATTTATGTTGTAAATAAACAAATCCATTATTCATTCAGATTACACAGCGAAGCATGTCGTATTGTAATCTATACAAACTAAGTTACAGATTACCCATGCGTCACACGGCTACAAAAAATATAATTCTAGTTATCTCAGGAACGGCATGTTCGATTTAGAAATTCAACTGATTTATAAATTAATCGTACCTCATGCGAATCAGTAAATTCCATATATTGGAGCTTAGCGTTAACAGAAAGTTTTTACTTTTTATATAGTCTACTAACCGTTATCCTTTGATCGTACAGTAAAGGCATCGTTTCGTACTAATTAACGGATTGATTAGTCAGTCGTAGTTAAATTAAGGCTATAATTACGCACCGTCCCGCCTTAAAACATAACCGTCAACAATTAATGTACTCGCACGTCGTTAAATAAAGTCGGCGATTACATACTTTAAATAAGTTAACGTTCATGCATTCCAGTTATCCCATTTAGATTTAAATAATATTAAAATTATTTATTTATTAATTCTAACCCGGTTATTTGCAGGAAGTTGCGAGTAGTATTACCGTCTTACCGCTAGATCTTCCTTTGTTGCAACACCGTTTCTATCAGAACTCTTAGATGTACGTCGCATTGAGACCGCTTCCGTTAAAATCAAAGTAAGTATACCTGACTCCTGAAATATCTATTCTAAAAGAAATTGAATTGTCAAATTAATGATGATTACTTACTTAAAATAAAATTCGCTTGATTTCCAATAAGATTTGAAAATTTCCAGTTTACCCCCCCCTATTCACACAGGTTGCCATCAGCAGCGTCGGATGACCTTGAACTCGTCTCACAATCGGTATATTATATCTACTTTCATGTGCCATGGCCCAATAACAATGCAGGATTTTTGTCACGTGCTTCTGGTCCAACCCATCTTCCCGTTGCAACAACCACGGCGAGCAGGATCACCCTAGAGTGTTGGTAAGTCTCTCTCTCTCTCTCTCTCTCTCTCTCATCTAAGATGTTTGAATAATTAAATATTATTCAATTGAGTAAAAAAAATTATTTTTCAACATTGCAAGGGAAAAGGGAATTCCCAACAGGGGAAAAAAGGAAATTCCAAGATGGCGGATGTGTAATGCCACCGTCATGTGATCAAAATTCTGCAATCCTATTGGTTCGTGGCGCGTGAACCTCTTTCCGAGCTTCTAATGTCATCTCGTATTTGGTGGGAATAAAGAATTTTATATATAAATAACTATCGCATTTTACATACATTGGAATTTTTTGAATAAAATATTTCTGCTTTTGAATGTTCCTTACCTAGTGATAGCCGTACATAAGCGGTCGGTCTTTCTAGCAGTTTGACACTCATCCCTACCTGAAAGTATCGGAGAGAATATTTTCAGTTATTTCGCCGATACATTTTGTTGTCCTTTATTCATAAGGCGTGTCCTGATAAAAAGTACTCGAACTTCAGTAATCGAAGTAGTATATTATCTCGTATCGTTTTGTTTTGTTTTTTATAGAGATATTTATATTATATATATTTATAAATTTACTAAATTTTATACAGTTAGTAATATATTACATTATTTTTATTTCTATGACCTCCATTTCTGGATATTCACAGCGATACACGACTATAAATCCAGATTAGATAATAAATAGACTTGATAAGATTTCAGTTTTGATAGAAATGATAAAAAAAAATAGAGTTATTTATCTATCGGACATAATGTAGTGGCACTGGCGGTTAATGTCATCATGGTTAATCGCGTGATGGGGAGGGGTATAAAAAACTAATTAAAATCCATCATTCGGTTCACGAGTCTCCAGTATTCAATATACGGTATAATTCTACTTTGTGTTCCAGTGAGCATATACTCGTATGTCGTTCGCACAGCCACAGTCAAATAATGACGATGAGTAAATATGATTCCTTTAAACAGGTAATTCATTAATTTCTTATTTAACCTTAAAGATGAGTTAATATTTTTTTTATTATTAATTAAATTAGTGCTTATTAATTAAATATGATCTGATCTTTCCGTTAAGAAATAGTATTTATAACCGGATTAAACGAGCCTTAATGTTGGAATTCTTAGAATTACGTGACCTGCGAAGTTAAATAATAAAAACGCCGCTTCGAGTTATTATTTTTTCTTTTATTTTTCAACTTAATTTATTTCTATTTTACCTTATTATTCGCTGGCGTTATATGTTTTATTTTAAGATATTTTTTTTTTAATTTCGCTCTAAAATGTGATATATTAGATTAAAAAGTTTTAGTAATGGAAATTAACAATCCTCTATTATTTTGTTCGAATTATTCTACTGTTAAGTCCTGTTTGATCCACAAATAAATATAGCACTCCCCAGATTATTTGAGGTAATGAACCACTCATAATCCACAAAACATGTAAAACTTGTTGTCAGAAAAAAGATGGTGGACTAAAATAAAACAGGTGTCAAAGATTCTCAAGTGTCTTAGTATTGATACTTAATCTCGTTAAACAAATTTAAAAAAATTGATTGATAAGTATTTTCATTCATTTAAATACGAGATTAACCTTTTAGTTACTGTTACTCTGTAATTATAAGTAGCATTGTGATGTGAACCCCTCTCTTCGCTGTTTCTAACAAACGTTAGAGACCACTAGTAGTAGTAATTTAAGTAATTTTGATTATCCTTTTTCTTTCACGGTCCTTTTCCCACTCCGGTTTAGTTATCTAAATTACAAAAGTATTTACGAAATCCTGAAATTAAAACTATTATGTAACGCGAAATAAAACTTCTTAACTTTTTTCAGAGCCGAAAAAAACGGCCTTCGTATAGAAACCCTCCGTCGGAAAAATTTTATAGAATACTTAAACCATATATAGATTTCTATTTTTATATACGTATCGATATAAAGAACGATTAAATAACACTTTAGCCCGAGGTAACTTTGTTTTAAAAATAATCTTACCTACCTAAAAAAATTGAGATTCAGAACTGAAATATAACTACGATACAAAACATTTTTTTTTCTATCAAACGGTTCATAACATTAAAACTTATAGTCGATCTTTTCTTTCGTGACATATTA
>JAAAKQ030260899.1:0-10763 GCA_010016005.3 Zanna intricata | reverse complement strand
TATCTTGAGGATCTTTACCCCTTCAGTAGAGGCACTCTATAGACACTCTAGAGACACTACATGGACAAATTATTTAAATCGGACAACGATGTTACTAGTTGCGAGTTATTGAAGAATGAACAATTTTTTAGCAAGACCCAAAGAGGAAAATATTTTTCCTCACATCTACCGGCAATAAAAGAGATGTGGAAACATAAGGTTGACCTGAAACTCAAATCGTTCCGTTCTGGATAATTTTGAATTCTGCATGATTTTTCCAACTGTTGTAGATTATCTATAATTTTACGATTTTCAGGAAACTTTTCCTTACAACAAAAATATGGATAATCAAGATTGTTTTTTATATTAAGTTATATGGTGTTGATTTAAACAAATTATTATAACAAATTAACAAACTAACAAATTATTATGGTAAATATTGGAAAAGTGATGTAGTATCATCAGAAGAGGATTATCTTTCAAAATGCTATTTTAAAAGCAATTAAAATGTAACTGACAATTTTTTTCATTATTATAACACCATCAGTCTTACTACTGAACCTATATTCCTATCACAAATAAAGATGCGGCTCAGTCACAATATGTATTACTAATTTTAGTTTTAATTAAACCACTCATTAAAAATAACCATGACTATTATTTTGTGCTAATAGGGAGTATAATTAGGTAATTAAGGTATATGAAGCTTTATAATTTATTTCAATATTTTGTTGTAAAATTTTCTCTACGTTAATTAACTAATATTTTCCTTCATTTTAATTTAAATAATAAATAAAAAAATATATACATCATGAATTTTGCTTATGCATATAAAAACGTATTAATTATAACATACGTAATTGCATTATTACCAGTATTAAAATTTTTAAATTAATTTCAAATTAACATTTGTAGGTAACATTTTTTAGTAAATTTATAGCTTTACTTAGAAAGAACGTAATTAAAAAGTTTAATTTGTTACTCGTTTCTGAAAAGTGATAAAAGCTAATAAGTTACAGTGAATTCACGGCATACCCTTACCAACGCTGTAAATAAGTTCTTTAACAGCTAAATTAAGGCTTCCGTTGCTATGTTCATTTCTTCATTAAACAAAATGTTGCAGATTCTCTAATTAAATGCTTATAAGTTTTACATAGATAAGATACCGGCTTTACCTAATTGATACTGCACACATTTATTTATATAAATAAACGTTTTATAATTAAATTTTCAGAATTTTTTCGTGATAATTAAATATAGATTATTTATTTTTATTGTTTGTTAAGTAGCTGAACTATTTTTAAATAGGTTTGTTTTTGCAAGAACTCTTTAGTAAAATTTTAAATTAAAATTAGTACATTTTTTTTTTAAGTCAATGACAAAATATTTATGCAATATATGTTTCAGATTTTTTTTTAACTTTGATATAATTTCATATTTCAATGTAACTTTACCATTAAAGAAAATCAGTTTTTGCTTTTAATTTAAATGACATATTACAATTTATATAAAACATTTATTATGATTATTAATGATGGTACTTTTTAATGACATTATTGATCTAATCTAATTTGTAAATTTGCCTTTTTAATGGTCATTTGTATTACATATCTTAAAGACATAGTATTTTTATACCTCGTAGACACTATTAAAGCAAATGTTATTAGCGACCGGATGGAAGGTGTAGTTTGTTTTAAAAAACGGCAGCATCCACACAAGGTGCAGGTATACTAGAATTGCTGAAGGATGATTTTTTTTCTATTTACTTTATTGAACCAACATACTAAACTAGCATACCACCATGGCATTCAGTTCTGCAAGCAGCACTTAGCTCTGTTCACTACAAAAATGGCTGCATACAAAGAAAAAGCAGCTATAGTTGCCAATCGTAAAAAGTAAGTTGTAAATACGTCACTGAGATAATAAAGGTAAAACAAATGGAGGATAAATAAGGGAAACAAAGATATAAATGTAGACTCCATTTTTAACTAGTAAAAATTTATTTTATTTGTGTTTCTATTCAATAGTAAAAAATCTAATGTTGACACTACATGACTTGTTTATACTCAAATTAAAGATGGATATACACATTTTTTTTTTTTAAATGAAAAGTACATCAAATTTTATTTCATTAATTGCTTGTGATATTTTTTCGTTTTTTTAAAATTATTATTGTATTTGTTTTTTTACAATCAGAGGATAATAATTGTTAATAAATAAATATATTTAAATTTAAAAAAAAGGAGATGAGGTGTGATTAGAACCGATGTGTATCCTTGCAAGATCCAAATATTTCATATATAAAATTTTATTTGGCTATAACTCTGTAACTAATGAAAATAAGTATCACTTACGATATATCACTGAAATGCTCTTAATGTGAGCTTATTACTGCAATTAAGAAAAAGTCCAAATATAAATTTTTTTGGAGACTTTTGGTTCGTCGATTGCAATCAAAAGGGAGGTGCACAACTAGATGTTACAGCAGTCCTAAATCTAAAATTTCAACATTCTATGGCTAATCGTTTTTGAGTTATGCAAGATACGTACGTAGGTACAGATTTCACGCTGAAACTGGTCAAAATGGATTCAGAGATGGTCAAAATGGATATTTCCCTTGAGATCTGAAAACCGAAATTTTTCGCTATTACTGTACACCCTTATATACGAGGAAGTAAAAAGAATATATTTATTATATTACATTTATTTTTCATATTGGTCTTGGCCAAATAATATTATTACATTAATAATATAAAGGAAATTCTCTTCTTTTAAATTCTAACTTGATTAATGATCGAAATATTTAACTTTACAAAAAATAATATTTTTTTGTAATAATGTGACAGAATAACGAAAATTAAGTAGTTTTAACAGGTCTCAAAATTTAGCAAAAGTTTAGCGCTTTTATTAGATATTAAATTAATAATACCACTTAAACTTTATCCTCGTAATGTTCTGTTTGGCTTCAATCTATTTAATTTTATGACGTAGGGATAAAATCATGACCAGTCAGTTATGATAAAAAAAGATTTCTAAAATTTTTTCCTATTTATTTACCTAAATTTTAAGCATACTATAGAAACGACATTGTGGAACTGAGGATGTCAAAAGTACGAAATTAATCCTATTTTTACAAATTAAATTAATTTTCAATAACGTGGTGAATGGTGCTTTCCATTCTCATGAAAACGAGCATTTAATTTTCCCAAAAAATAATGCTACATAACCTGTTATCACTATTTTTATTCGTTTTTAAATTTAATTTTATACAATCTGTATGAATAAAAAAAGAAACATGGATGGATTTATTCTTATAACAGTCCCGAATTACTAGATATCTTGTCAGATTTCTACATTTGGGGTCCGATCCTTTTCATGTATCTTGTTACTTCTCTATATAATCAAACCAGCTGTTCTGAAATTAAAAATTTTAAATTGAACAGTGAACCCTCAGCACTACTCGAACAAATATATGTTAATTTACATAATTATTAATCCCCCAAAATAAAATAAAAATATATATATATCTAACTCGTTTGCGTTGAGAAATTTAATATTGTGTAATAATAAAATTCTTTTATAACGATTTTATAATAATAGGAAAATAAGTATTAGATATTATATAAGAATGACAATAATAACGGACGGTCTAAGAAACATAACTATTAGATTTTTCAGCTAACCTCAGCTCCAGCCGGACAAAAGGATTGAACAATCACCGGTAGAGATCAACTGCTTGCTGATATCTCATGAACGGCTTGTGATCAAGATGCAGTTTGTGAACTATGAGATACTTGGGGTGTAATTGAATTAAAACATGTTGTTTGCAACTCCAAACGTAGCCCGTTAGACCTTGTTTTGTTCCTGATCACCGCAAAAAATTGTAAATATGGCTTAATTTTAAATAACTATGCTGATATTAATTTGATCTAGAATAGATTATTTACAAAGTCCAGCAGAAAATTGATTTGATTTGTAATAGAATCAGAATTCTTAGTCTGTAAAATTGTTAGTCTAAATATGAAAAAACCAAATTTCTATTTAAGCCTATTTTTCTCCAACCGTAGTTACTAGCCAACTGATTGAAAATGTAATTAAAACCGGTTTACTCTGAAGCATCTTGTTTTATTATTATTTATAATTAAATTATTTATGTAAGGGTAAAATAAATTTTGTATAACTATTATTTAAAAGTTGATTTTTCTTTCTTTGTATTAAAAATAATAAAGCTTCCAACGTTCAAATTATTTCAGTGATTGCTGTAAAGTCACTAGACTGCAGTTGAACAGACACCAGTAGATTATTAAGTGGATTGCTTTGCTAGATCTAATTCACTGGTTCCATTGTCCAATGGACAAAAGCCTGACTCCAGCCGCCTTGTGCGGAATCATTCCATTCATTTATCCATCGATTGAATGAGAAAAGTGAATAAAAGTTTCTCGTTTTATAAATAGAAAGTATATATAACTTGATTCTTTCTCTTACGAGATGTAAAAAAAGTTATCGCTAACATATTTCAGTTTATTCAGAAATACACAATAAAACTACTCGTTCACAAATCGTTTCACTTGACATTTATAAAATAAAAAATTAGTCTTTAATGTTTTACTTTTATTAATAATTGAATTCCTGTGTATGATTGTAAAAATTTAGCGATTTCTCATTACGTTTTTTGCCATGCAAAGGTTATTTATTCCCGTGTGAATTTTGGAAATTAATTTATTATTGAGAAATCCTATTGACTTTTAAAGTTTTTTTTTTAATTTACAGAAAAGTACACCCTATCTGAGAAAAAATTATTTTAAATATTTTTCCATACATTCTTTCACTTCTCTAGGTGGAGAGTCATTTATGTTGTAAATAACTAAATTGCAGATTAATATTTTTCCCATTTTTTACAGGGAAGATGTTATAGAACGTTGTAAAAAGATTTTATAAAATATTTAAGTTTATAAAATATAAAGTAATATATTTATAATACTATATAAAGTATGGCTCAAATTTAGTTCTTATACATATACCTGTATATATTTTAAAACTAATTTTGTTTGTATTCCCTATTATTCTGAATTGATATTTCTTTTTAACTAATTTCCTTTGTATGACTGATAATGATTGTTTATTGAATGATGAGCCGCAACTTGTTACACTTTTCATCTTTATTTTCTGTAAATAGTTCTCGGGTTTATCTCTAAATATAATTTTTATAATAATCATTTAGTGTAGTCCTACCTCGTCATTACAATTAAAAGAAATTTATAATTTTTGACTTCTGTCAGAAAATAATTTTGGTTACCCTGTCTAGTACCAAAGTATTTTGATATATATTCATCAAATTTTTTTTTATTCTTTCGTATTCATATAAGCTTTTGTCTAAATGGCCCAAGTAATATTATATAACAATCGATACTGGAGTGATAATAAACCTCATTGTATACAAAAGTACAACATAACTTTGTTTCTTGATACTAATACTAATAGTATATAAATGACTTTACGCATGAGCAGAGATCGTTGTTCATCATACATAAGGATTTGATTTTAAATGCTTTTTTTTCGAAGTATTAATTAATAGTTCCCTATGAACCATCCAAGACAATCATTGGAAACATATAAATAAATTATGATTTTAGAAAGATGTGACTACGTTATTTTGCTCGACAAGTATTTTGCTTGGCAAATTTTAAATTAAAAACCTACTAAACAGTGGATATTTCGCAAAGGAGCAACATGATAATCTGTCAAGTCACTTCATCTGCTACGCTTAAATTATTCCTCTTTAAGTCATAGTCATCAATGAAAGTCATCACTTTTACAAAACCAAACCTGATAAAATTACGGAACACGTAGTGTATCCTTAAATATCTGTAATTACATATATAAGTTATTTAATTAATGAAATTGAAGTTATTATAGCTAGCTACAAAAATTATCTAAGCCGAAAAAATTAGTTAAATTATTCAATTAATTAAATGTTAAGTTCTGTTGATTATTTATGAGTGCTTCAAACAATTGATTACTGATATTTGAGAAACAGCAATAATTATCATAAAAACGGTTTCATTTCAGTTTTCTCGTCAAACTTTACATTAAGATCATACATGACATGACCATCCTGCTCCTAAAAGAAAATATACCCGTAATCAGGGTGAGAGACAGAGATTTCAAACTATTTTTAAAATATTATTTTTGTATCTCTGAACATCTGAATTTATTCTTATCGTTTAGTCAGATTTAGCATTTTGATATGAAGCTATGTTTTGATGTTTTATAATATCCCACATTATAGTGCACTTGAAGATTTTCTTTTTATATTAAGATACAGTGGTAAAATATTTGTTTATATTATTTAAATTTTATTGAACACAAAATTATATAAGTTATAAAATTGATAAATCAAAAATAAGTAATCGCTTTAATTATCCTTACAAAATTTGACAAATTTATTAAAATCGGTACATGTTGTATGTGATATAAAAATATTCAAACACATACAGAGACTTTATTAAACAAAAAGTAATAATGATGATAATAATACTAAAAGAAGGATTGGGAGTTAACGACTCTAAATGGAATAAAATCAAATAATTAAATTAATTCTGGTAGATAGTAGAATTTTATAAATTGATTGGTGTTAATTTAAATTACGTTCTAACAGTTAACAATTGTATAATCTGCGTTTCGTTTTACTTCCTAATGTGACATTTAGGAATATTATACACCGAGAACAATAAAATTTGGTTACGAACCAAATAACAAATTTACAACTGAAGTGTTATATGTTTAATTAAATTGCGTTATACTGAAAAGAAGTATATAAGGAAGTATTGCGTTGCGAAAAATTTTGGTTTTCAGATTTCAACGAAAATATCCATTTTACCTATTCCTGAACCCATTTTGACTAGTTTCGTCAGTACGTACGATTGTATCTCGTACTACATAACTCAGAACCGAGTAAATAACTCAAAAACTATTAACCGTAGGATGTTGAAATTTTGGACTGTTGTAACATCTAGTTGTGCATCTACCCTTTTGATTGCAATCGACTAGACTAAGAGTGGAGCCCAAAATCAAAAAAAAAAATTTTATTTTGGACTTTTTCTTAACTGCAGTAATAAGTCCTAATTGATGACTTTTAACAACATATCATAATTAGTACTTATTTTAATTGGTTCCAGAGTTAAGCCAAATAGAATTTTAACTAATAAAATATTTGGCTCTTACAAGGCACATGGGTTCAAATCAGACTTCATCTCGTTTTTTTTTTTTAATTTAAATTGATTGATATATTAATAATTATTTACCTCTGTAAAAAAAAATTTTTTGATAAATAATTCAAAAATAACAATAAAAAAATGTATATATATATATAGTTTAAACAGTTAATCTAGTAAATGATTAGTAGTAGTGTTACAAAGCAAATCACTGTATTAATGGTTGTTAATGTTCAGTTTACCTGTGTATAAATTTTCATTACCTAATTAAGAATTTAAATAAAACTGAAACGTTGTATATCATTTGATGTAAAACTGGGGAAATGTACACAATTGGTGCCTCATCTCAAATTTTATGAAACTTGAAATATATCTTATTTAGAACCTAGAACCTATATTCGTTAAAGGTGAGATTATTAATTGAAAACACCTTTCGCCTAAGTCACATCCTTTGTAAGTTATCAGTATGTGCAATCAAAATTTCTTTCTTTTGTTCTGTAACATTGTAATATAATAGAAAAAAGACTATATACTAGAAACATTTACATGTTTTATGTTTCATTACACATGATTTCATTAAACGTTTTTACAATTGTAACTAAATAACGTTCATGAATTTGACCGTAGTAACAACAAAACAAACTTTTACAATGAAAGCTTTAAACCCTGAAAACCTTTTCTTGAGGTGATTTTTTAACACAGTTCTAATCCCAATGTTTTCCTATTTTCCTTTTTCATCCCCAAAACACAAGTATAATTTTTGATAAATCGTTCGCCATCCCGACCGAGGCCTGGCTGATGACTGAGATATGTAATCAGTTCGAAGGTCTTTCAGACGATTCCTGGTAAAAAGCCCTTCTGGGCAAGGAACGGGAGGGGTGGTGTGGCGGCCGGAATCGCCACTTGGTGGGTGTCTTCCCCTACGGGGGTTGGGATGATTAAATAAATGGTTCAAATATATTTAAATAAGGAATAAGATAATCTTAAGCAATGATGGTCCTTGTGCTGTATGAATTACTTATGAACTAAATAAATGTGGCTTAAGTTAAATAAGATAAGGTTCAGTTAGAGTAAATGAGGGTTAGGTTTATACATCATTTCTAAATAGATACCTGTATAAATTTTACAAAAACTTATACCGGTCGTTCTCATTTGATGATGTACGAGAATTATAATCCATGACTTCCGTCCGTTTAATAATCTAACTCAACTTAACCTTAAGGAAATTAACCATTATTTTTAACTTAATTTCATTAAGAAGAGGAAGCAAGCATTAAAAAAGGAGTACGACAGGGCTGTACATTGTCTCCATATCTGTTTAATGTATGTATACAAGAGGCCATAAATAGAGTTAGAGTGGAAGTAAGTGTTGGTATAAAGATTCATGGAGAAAGTATTGATATGCTTAGAATTGCAGAAAGCAATTACAGTTTGCAGAAATTGAAAATCTTGAAGAAGACTTGCTACAAATTTTAACTGTAATGGACAGGGTGCTAATGGAAGAATTTCATTAATATTAAAAAACCAGATTACTGGTTTGCACCAAAAACAAAATAAATAAAACAACGATAGAACTGAGAGGTGAAGCTGTTCAGAAAGTAGAAGAGTTTAAATACTTAGGCAGTAAAATAACGAATGATGGAAAAAGAAAAAAAGAAATTGTGAGCAGAATACATCAGGCAAAGACTGCCTTTTACAAAAAGAAAAATTTGCTTACATCAAATAATATTAGCCTTGAGTTGAGAAAGAATTTACTAAGAACATTTGTGTGGAGTTTTGCATTATATGATAGTGAGTCATGGACAATTGGTGGGACTGAGAAAAGGAGGCTTTTGGCTTTTGAAGCATGGTGTTGCAGAAGGATACTGAAGATAAGTTGGATAGAAAAAGTATCGAGGAGGTATTTAGTAGAGCTAATGAACAGAGAAGCTTGCTAAACAATTGAAAAGAAGAAGAGTGCAACTAATAGGACATATACTTAGACACCAAGGCCTAGTTAAAAGGGTGATAGAATGGTGGAAGGGAAAAATTGTAGGGGAAGACCATGTTTAGAGTTCATAAAACAGATAATTGATGATATGAACTGTAATTCGTACTGGGAACTAAAGAGAAACTGATGAGAGAAGATTGGAGAGCTACTGCCAACCAGCTTAAGGGCTGTTAACCGGAAAGAAGAATTTCATGAAAATCAATTATTTAGTTTGCAAATAGTATATACTGCACGTGCATAGTAGAAAAGAACAAAATTATTGGTATTCGGAATTTATTACTTTCAAGGACGTAACTCTGATAAAAGGTATTCTAACGAATAATGTCACGAGTAATTCAGGTTCTAAACAAGGTACATTCCAAATATAATGAGAATCAGAGATGAGGACAGTAATTCTAAACCATTGCTTATATGCTTAATGAAATAAATAATAAATTAAAAGAAAGATAGATAAAACATAAGCGCACAATTAAAACCAGTGGTCAAAATAGTTTAATTTCATAAATTGTAGTATTTTTAAGAGGCTGCTACATTTAAGTTTCGCCAATGCTATGGTAACAATAAAAATTCATCTTCCAACAGATATTTAAAAATTAAATTAATTGTTAACATTTCCATATCGTCCTGACCATAACAATAAATTATTAGCACAATGTGTAAATTTACCAAAAGAAACTTTTTTCGATTGGAAGATAATCTTTAAAAGGCCTGACATTATTTGAATATTATTTTCGTACATAGTTTGATTGTGAAATAATAGCTTTACTATTTCCACTTGTATTTTATATTTAATACTCTTCAAAATTTTGAACAAATAAAACTAATATATTTTTATTCAAACATTATAGAAATTATTTTCTATAGTATATTAATTAAGAAAAGTAGATATTGGAAACATTAAACCTTTATTGAAAAAGGTTTTAATAAACATGTACGTTTAGAATACAATAAAAATTATTGATATTATAGATTAATCTGTTTTAATGTAATTCGTAACCACTTCCATGTATAATGAATTTTTGTATGTATCGTTTAGTGCCGAAAGAAAGTAGAGAATCTATAAAAAAAAGTATGAACTGAATAATGATCCGTAATTTTATTTTACAAATATTTTCCATAATTTATTAAAAGGTATAAATTATAAACTAAGAACTAAAAAGGTAGATAATTTTTCCCATGCTTTATTAAAATTTCTCAAAATAAAATTTTCATTAAAAATATCTACCAACACTGGAATTTTTATAATAAAAAAAAAATGATTCATGATATACTGTTGTTTTTACAGCATTTGAAATCACTGAACTTTGTCTGTTTTTCTGTGGGAATTCTTCTTTCTGTTTCATAGCGATAAGAAACTGAGAACAAAAATAGCTGATTGAACCAATAACAAAACCTTCGTTTCAATTAAGTCTGTATTTTGAAATTCTCTTCAGTTTTCTTTTTTCAACAAAACAAATTTATTGATAACCTTTACTTTTTTAAGATGAATTTAAATGTAGAACATTTAATTTTAGTGATTATTTTATTATATGAAACTAATTACTATTATTTATTAACATACATTTCTATATATATATATA
>JAAAKQ030260866.1:0-10764 GCA_010016005.3 Zanna intricata | reverse complement strand
GCCAGGGGGAGGGACAGCCTCCTGCTGAGTCACCATGCGTTCTTGCCATGAGGATGGATGGCGATGATGACGCACGGGGACTCCCGTACTTCTAGGCGTGTAATTGCAGAATGAGAATGAGTGGATTCTGTTCCTGTTTCTTACAGATGAGGTGAGATGCTAAGTTGGCAGCAGTGGTGTACAAGATGGTGTGAGTCTGAATTCCCCCGAGACTGAGTTATGCTTAATTGCGGGTCCGGTATCGGGGTGGAGAAAAATGGAGGGGGGTTTTTAGTCGGTGAGAGCCCAACACTACCATCTGTGCGGGCGGGTGGTGGTTGGTAGAGCTTTTTCCTCCTCCTACGAAAACACCCCCCCAAAAAAAAATTTGACTTTGTTTTGATTCATATTCCTTGCAATCGTTACGGTCATGGATCTAATATGCACATAATTACATCGATTTGGTTTTGACAGGCCGGAATTGTAAATCACAAATGGCACGGCGGCCAGGAGTCAGAATCGTGAAGTTAAAAAAATATTGATTGGACAGTTAAACTTGTCGGAATGAAAGTGCTACAGTGTAATTTCATAGAAAGATTAAACATTTTACAGATGAAAAGTTTTATCAGAGTTTATTTCTGTACTCTTTTTATTATTTAATATTATAATAAATTTGTATTATTTATTTTGTTTTGATGATTTGATATCTTTTGTTGTAGTTGAAATTTGGTGTATTATTTATTACATGACTAGCAAAAAATAGTGTTATGTATTTGAGGTGTAGGTATATATATTTGTTCCCCCATAGCAACTCAACGACTGAACCGATTTAGATGTATGATATATGACCCCGCGATGGAATCCATACGTTACCGGATGGTCATAGGTTATATATATGTTTAAATAAATTTAGAAAATTTGAAAACAAGCTTACACTATACACAAAATTGTTATTCGCCAGCCCATTTAATTATTTTATATTACTAATTATCCTATATTGAAGAGCAGTGTTTGTCAGCAATGTTTTTTTTTTCTTTGGAACATTCGTGGTTGTATCGTATATCTGCACTACAAATTTTTACTTTTTTGTTTTTTTTTGTCGATGAGATCGGATGAATGCCATTAACGCACGCCACTACGGGGTCATCGTAGGGTGTGTAGGGCTCGGACCCAGGACGCTATCCACCCCAGGCTAGCTAACAGGCTCCGCCAAGATGTTGTTAGGTGTATATGACCTGCCCCCTACCGACTAAACCTCCCTCACCGCTCTTCTCCGCGGACCGAGACCGGACCCACAATTAAGTATAAGTCTCGGGGGGAATGAAGCTTCTGCAATGCGTGGAATAGACTGCCTGCGACTCTCCATTTTCACTGTATCTGCAACAAAAAGAAACAAGTTTTTACTTATCAATGTCAAAAACCACGAAATAAAATTTTAAAAACCATTGATGTATTGGTTTTAAAATTATAATATTAAACTACTAAAACATTTCGCATCATTATATACAATAAGAAAAAAATTAAAACGTAATCCGCAAACACTTCATAGATTTGAAATGCTGAGTCCAAACTGTGCTATTTAAAAAATATCAGTATTAAAAAAAAAATCTTACGCAGTAATAAAAACGTTTCTTTATAATTTATTATTATTTTTTTTAATGAATTGATTTTCTTTTCATACTTCTTATATTTTTATTACTCGTAATTTATTGATTTGCTTTGTAATGTCATTTATAATTTGATATGCTTATGATATTTGCTTTATTTTTTCTTTTTCAAAAAAATTTCGTTTATAAAAATTTTTATTTTTGTCTCATACTTCTTTAATAAAATTCTATAAATCTCTTTGTATGTTAATTAATACAGAATAATATAAATTTATAATTTAGGTAGTAGATAAATTAACCTTTTTTTTTTTTAGTTTGATAATGACTGAAAAGAGTTTTTAGTAACCGCATTATAAATATTTTTTTTGCAATCACAAATACAAATACAAAAAAATGGCGGATTCCAAGTTTTCATTGATGAAGGAAGGCTCTGGAGCAGATCGAGAAGCTTCGTCTGCGGCCTCTCAGGTAAATCTTTGAAATATACTTTATATTTAATACAATTAATTTTTTTTTAATCGGAATATTATCATTTATCAGTCTTCTAATAACGCTACTATTTACTATAAATTGAAGTTCGTGATAAATTAATTGTTAAGGTAAATATATTAAAAAAAAGTGCAACTGATAACACATCCAATTATTGATATAAATACAAATAGTCAAGTTTATTTTTTCTTGAGCGGACTAGAGGCGAATGCCACTTCAAGAAAACATTTTGAGTTCACAACACAGAGAGAGTATAGTAACTATATTAAACTGTTTAACTATAAAAGGTGATAAATTTAACTTTTATAATTAATCGTTCACTAATTTTGTTGTAATAGAAAATAAATCTGATCATTAAACCTGAATTTAAATAATAAAAACTAAATTACTCTGTATTTGGGTTACGACACAAGCGAACATTAACTTCAAATAAATAATATATATTTCATAGGAAAATTGTTTAAATTATATTTTCTTCAGCTCTTGCCTCAGATTCATTTTCAAAAATTAATTTACGGTGGGTGCAATTCTGTTTGTTAAAACTAATTCCGCAAGATTGGAAAAGAGAAAATTTTTTTAAATTAAACAAAAAAAACTGTGTCAGTATTTTTTACAATTTTATTTCTTTTATTTACATTTCTGAAATCTTTTGCTAAAATGATTTCTTTATGTTTAAACCTCCACTAAAAGGGAAGCTGGTTTTATCTTTTCCTGTTACTCCTATTTTGCAGAGTGCATAAATTATTCCAAAATTTATTTTTCGTCGAGATGAGGCGATCCACTTATAAATATTTAAGTAAAGAAAAACAAACATTGGTAGTATTTCAGTCGTGTAAATCAGGTTGTTTAGTTACGTTCTTCAATTTTCGTTAAAACAGGTTATGTCATTCATGCTGGTAATTCTCTTATTAATAGTAGAACATTCACGCATATCACGAATTTTCTCTAATGAACATAAATTAAAACAAACAAAGCCAATGAGCAAACTCCTTTTGTTTCACAGATAACATGCAAATAAAACGCATTTTTGTAATAATTTTTATAGCCGTAGTTAATTTAATAGTGAATGTCTTCTGTTACTATAAAATGTTTTATTAAATCACTGATATCTCGTGAAGAAGTTTCCCGATTTGAATGAATGCAATATCAAAATAAAATTCAACCATTTTTTTCACTTATCTGATGATAACTCATCGAATCTCTTTTTCTTTTCATGTACTGTTATTACTGGTGAGGTCACCTTAATCGCGCCGAATTTGTACACACTAGAAATTCGCTCCTTCACTGATCTCCTCGCAGAATACCCTCGCTTGCAACCCTCTCGTAGAGTCTGTCGTAAAACTGTCTCGCAGATTCTTCTGGCAGACTGACTTCTCGCAGAACTGATTGTCAACCGGTATTCGTTGGATGATTTATATTCCTACGGTCTTTACGTACAGGAACAGACCCCAGTTGAGCGTGAAAATGGTTGACCAAGCCCTTCCATTCCCATGCATTTCTAACTTCGGTCTAGTAACTCTTCTCACATCTGTTTAGATATGTCAGTGGACAATATTACAAAGGATGATTTTAAACGGACTTGTTACTTCTACTAAAAGGGTTTCTTTTAGTCATTTTTTGGAATCCTCCCATTATTATGCTTTCTACTACTTTTTTCTTATTTGGCAGGAATCCGTTACTAAGGTCCGTTATACCGGTTATGACAATATAAAAAATTATACTATAAGACACTCTATCTAAGATTTATTAATTACCCAGTAACCCCTCGTAATGTAGTTATTTGGATAAATTAAAACCTAAAAAATTCCAAAATTTCAATAAAACATTGTTAAAGAATCATTCAAATTGATCAAGCGGTTTTTAAGGTTTAACCAACCATATCAAAGAAATATTCATACACACGAGTAATATATGATGATATCATGAAAGCTTTTGACTTTTTTAATTTTTAATATAATATTACATTCAGTTTTAAATGCGAAGTAAATATTTTTCTTTCAATTTTTTTTTTAATTGCATATTTTATTTTTTAAAATTTTTTAATTTATCAGTTTACCTTATTCAATATAATTTTATTGCCTGTCTGATTACGAAGACAATAATGCACCATAAATACAGTCTGCTTGAACGTACATAAAACGTACTTTTATATAAATAAACTAGCAAGTGTGTGTACGTGTGTGCGCACACACACACACACACCGCTCACATTTACATACCCGCGAACAGAGACAGAGAAAGGATTAAGTAAGAAAGGGAGGATGATGAAAGTAAGAAAAGCCGCAGTCTGTTCATCAGCAATTCGGTCTCTAGACTCAAGCACAGGACCAAGTGCTATACTTGGCCGTTGAACCTCAGCAAATTGTGAGTGCGCCTACTTCACGCAAACTCACTCATTATCCAGACTTAATAAAAAAACTCTGAAATTTCTTTCGAAATAAAACAACAAAAATAAATTTTAGAGATGAATTTCTTTATACTAATCTTGTTAACATAATTCTAGTGTTTATTTACGTGCTGTGATTATTTTGGGAAAATTGACGCTGTTTATTAAGTAAATAAAAAAAAGATAGAAATAATAGTATATGTTTTCTGAATTATTGGAATGAACTTTTAAGGAAAAAGGAAATAATAAAAAATAAAATAAAAATAAAACATTTATAATCTCTGTACTCCAATTATAATTTTTAAATAACGTACAAGATCACATTTTTAGAGGTTTTTTAAAAATATTTTTGAAGGAAATACAGACCACTAATTCTTCTAAAAATTTATTTCATTAATTTTACATCTTTTCTCTTATAACTGGTAATACCAGTATTATCAAAATAATTGTGAACTTTAACAAGAATTTGTACTCTTCTGTTTAGTTCTTTTATAATGTTTATTAAAAAAAAACAGCAGAATTTATTTCTCTCTAAGAAAATGCCTTTAAGGCGATTATTTAAGATTGATTTAATGACAGTTCTCACTGTTAAATTGCAATAGTGAATTTCGATTTAGGTACCCTATTAGTTTACGTTTCTAATGTCAACAAGGCTGAACGTTAGTTTACATTATTGATGCTGTTGTAAAAGTTCTGTGAGGCGGTCTGTCAAAGGCAGCACAGTTTTATGATGCAAGACAGGTTTTTTTTATGCCTATAGTATTATAACGACCGAAGGAAAATCAGAATGAGTATTAAAAATCAATGATAAAATATAATATTTATATTAAAATAGTGTCGCAATGCTTTTCTTATTCACTGTACAAAACACAGAATTCTGTTTAAACTTATTAAACAAAAATCAAACGAAATTTGATTTTTTTCTGTTTGAATCTAGTATCAATAAATTTAAGCCATAAAATATATTAACAGATTTTTTTTTGCTAAAAATCAGCCAATTTTTGTCGTACAGTAATAAATTAGAACCGAACAAAATCCAACTTAAAAAATATAATGTGGACAACACATGACTTCCTTGTACGAAAATTCAAAACTAATACGATTCTAAATTATAATTGTCAATTAATATTAAATATTTCACCAAATCTATGATGTATATACCATATGTAATAATGCCTACTAAATAACACATACACATTTTTAGAAGTCCATAAAATTTTGTTTCATTAGTATCTTCTGATTTTAATCAATTTTTTTTTTTATTGTTATTGAATTATTCGTTATTGTAAAGCTTATTTTACAATCACGGGTTAATAATTTTTAATAAATCAATACATTTAAATTAATTTTTTTTTTAAATAAATTTTAAATAGAGTTATAAAAAAAGAGATGAAGTGTGATCAGACCGATGTGCTTTCCCTTGTAACATCCAAATATTTCATTAATTAAAACTTTATTTGGCTATAATTCTGGAACCAATGAAAATAAGTACCACTTATATGATATATCGTTGAAAAGCCTCCATAAGGACTTATTATTGCAGTTAAGAAAAGGTCCAAAATCCAGATTTTTTTTTTATTTTGTGTTTTTTTTTTAACACTTTTGGTTCAGTCGATTGCAATCATAGGGGAGGTACACAACTAGATGTTACAACAGTCCCAAATAAAAAATTTCAACATTTTATGGTTAATCATTTTTAGTTATTTTTAGCGAGATACGTAGGTACGTACATACGTCACACCAAACTTGTCAAAATGGATTAGGGGATGGTCAAAACGTGGAGTTGGGTATTTCCGTTGAAATCTGAAAACAGAAATTTTTCGTGATCATAATCCTTCCTTTACTTCGTACAAGATAGTAAAAAGAACCAACTAATTTTTACGTGTAGAATATTTAGTTAATCTTCAGCGTTCTCCGAAATTTTTAAAATGCAATTAATTGGTATTTTATATCTAATGTAATCTACGTAATGATTTTTTAAAAAATATTTTTATTGCAGTTGCTTATAATAACTACATAAACGTCATTCAGATAGGCTACAAAGTTTGCCAAGTGTTATTAATACACAGTGCAAAGAAAAAATTCATACACTGATAAGTCGCTAATGACTTCAATTGTTGCGATTTTAAGTAAAAGTATTGAAAAAGAAAACGGGTAAAATCCAATCCAAATAATCGGAGTTTTAAAATTTTTTATCATGTCATATAAGTAAATATACATATTGTTTTTTTAAGTGTTGTAAATATAAATAATAAAGAAAACTTCGGGTTTGGAGAGGTGGTATGTTAAAAAAAATAAAAATTAATTCTATGCTCAGTGGTTAATATTGCCAAACAAAAAATATCAGACAAAAGAATAGTTTGAACCCTATAAGATTCATAATTGATCTAATGCAGTTTGAAGCGGAGGAATTTCTCTCGGATAAAATATTACCGGGGCAATTTAATCAACGCTAGTTGTAGTGTAAAGGTTTTTGGATAATATCCTCTACTTCTTAACTTCATAAAAGTCTAATTGTTTTGAAATTAGAATTTGTGTTTAAAATGTTTTTCGAATTTTACATTAATAAATTCTTCATTATTAAATCATTTTTATCTAAACAGGAATATATTTCGTCATTTGGTCAATACAGGAAATTCGTATCACGATCAGTTGTGTATCTATAATTGTTTCAAAGACTATAACTTCCATAGATTAGAAATTCTAGGATATTTAAAAATAACAGATACAATTTTACATCATAATTTAGAAAACGTTAAAAACAAGAAAACTTTTTCCAAAGCACAAATTCTGCGCTTTTTCTTTTATATTCCATTTTTATTTACAATATTTTAATTTTTAAAGGAAAGTGTTTTATTTTTTTGGAGGGGAAATGAGAATAAATCCATCCAGGAAAGTTTGGCAATGATGTTCCCAGCACGTTTTTTGTTCTAGGGTATAGGCCACGTATTACGTTGCCATTTTCGATCCATTGTAATTTTGGTCTTCTTCATAATAGGCATAAAGAATATTCATATTAAGAAAACCACATACTCGTATATACCACATATAAACCACATTATATTGAATATTCATGTTAAGAAAACTGATTTGCAATCTTCAAAATAAAACCTTATATACTAAAAAAAAAGTTCAGGATGGTATTTCTATATAATAGAGAAATCTTCTTGTATATAGTGATTAGATAAAAATTGACGTTAAAATGGTAAATAATACAAACTTACTATTATCACATTTTTATTTGTTTTCTTTCTCTCTTTTTTTTTTGCAAAGAAGATGATTAGATAAGTCAAGAATAAACTAAAAGTAAATTTCTGGTGTATTATGTGTGCCTTGACATGTTTCTGATATTGAGTTTTTAGTATTTATATTAATTTTAAACATTAATGAGCAGTTTTATTTAATATTGAAAACAGGTAATTTAACTTATTTTTAGTTGATTCATCCTTAAACAAGGTTTATTTACATAATAAATTGTACGTCAATTATACTTCAGTTACTGTTTGCAGTATTTTTTATCAGTAAATAAATAGAGAAAATGTATTATAAAAATATAGAAAAATGAAGAATGTGAATTTTTCACCATGTTTTATTATGCGCGATTAATAATTTATAGTTTATTATAAAATATATTCGATTGTAAAGTAAATAAAGTAATAATAATGCTGTTACTAAAATTGTGATAAAAAGTTAACTAATAGCAAATCTTTTAATAATATTGAATTTTTGTTCATTGAAAATAATGTTTTTTTGACGTTATTACATCATTCCAATTTAAATAAAATATTAACCTTAAAATTTAAATAATTGTGGTTATTTAAAGTTAGAAATCGATTACTTATTTAGTAACGTAGTGTTTTTCATATTAATAAAAAAATAACTACTTTGTATTTACTTATCGACACAATAATTTACTTATTAATATCACAATTATTGACATTATTACTATAATAAATAAAGTTATTTAACGCTTATTTATTTATTAATAATTTTATTGAAGGAATTAATGTCAAGAAATTAAATTATTTAATTTAACTCGAATTATAGTTGCACTACAAGTAATTTTTTAATTATATTAGTCCTACTTTTTGGCTTGACTAATTTCAGACAGAAATTTTTTTTTTTTGTAAGGTTTTATAAAAATTAAACGATTATTTAACTGCTTAATTATTTATTATTATTATTATTATAATATTGAGTTTAATAATCACTCTTTTATTAAGGGAAATACGCTGTATTAATCGGCCTTAACTTATGATTTAATCTAATTCAATTTATATCAAGGTAGTTTTTATTAATTTAACCTTAGAATCTGCGTATTAATTAACCTTTTTTTCATATAGAATATACACGACCTATTAATTATAAAGCGTAACTAGAAAATTAACATAAATTAGGCCGTAGAAAGTGAATGAGTCAATTATTGTTTGATTAAAGAAAAAAACACTTTAGTTTGAACGGTTATCATATTGTAAAATATGATAGTAAAAAAAGATCTATCTAAAAAAAGTAAAAGCCTTCAATTTTCTTCACTGAATCAGTCCTCTATTAAGGGCTTACCTAAACAAAAATAATGTAATGTTTAATGTTATAAAAAATACAGAAAAATAAAAGTATATACAGTTTTATTATACGAATATGTATTTCCAGTTTCTTATTTACGATAAAATAGTAATATTGAACAAATATATATGTATGAAAAAGACAATTTATCTATATTTTTAAATTTAAAACGTCTGTTTATTATTTAAAAAAGAAAAATTTTGTCTCCGTCACAAATATTCTATAAAACTAAAAAAAAAATGTATTGTGTGGAAGTTGTTTGAAAATAAAAATGGAGGTTAAAATAAATTTTAAATGTATATTCTTTCAGTTGTCCACTATATAGTTTAGCAGATTGCTATCGCTTACTTTTTTTTTTTCTAATTTTTCTCTGTGTCATACTGTTCAGTGATAGAGAATATAAGGGATTGCTTTAAAATTGCATATTTAATTTGCCTTTTAAACTTGCCTTTTTCAGATTTTATCGGTACATTTATACTCATTGTAAATGAATATACATATCATATGTATACTCATCATTTATTATCTCAATATATATTTGAATATAATCAGCACATAAAAAAAAGCCTAGAATCTATGAAATATTATTTAAAAATTTATTTACCATTTTTTTTTTAAAAATATGTTTAAAACATTATACAACTATTACATATATTAAATTAGTGTTAAGAATTTGTTTATTTCTTTAAAGAAAAAGCATTTCAATAAAATATCGATGACAAACCTATCTTTTTAAACTTTTACTTACCCGTCGAGTGCTACAGCTCTAGACAGGAAAGTATTGTAATCGGTCCAATTTGAACATATGCGGTTTTCACCGGGTCTTAACTTCTTGATACCTAAGTAACCCAAAAAACCCCGGATGGAAATTTTCCGGATGTTTGTCCGTATATACGTGTGTTCGGTGTTGGCCTCTAAATCACGTTATATCTCCAGAAATACTGATGTTGATCAACCTTGGTCAGATTACTTCTATATATGAGGCATTGATACTATTAAATTTTCAACATAAAAAGTCAAGGGGGTGGCTGTAGAGCAACCTCACCTTCAGTATCTCTAAATTTCGCTAAATAAAGGTCATATTTTTCTTAGGCGTGTTTATTAAAAATTAAAAAATAACAATAGTTGCAAAAAATCATTTTTTTTGAAAATCGCATTCCCAACCCAAAAAAATCTTAAACTATTGGTATGTGTTGCCTTACAAGTGAGCTCTAGAATTAAATAAATGAATGATATTTAAAGGTAAAAAAGTAATTCGATCTGGCTGGGTCGATGAAATCAATCACATGGCTAACTAGGTTCCTGTTAAGGCTACGCCACAACAAACGTACAAACAAAATTTGTTATATGTAAGTTGTTAAATTACATTGGTGCCTAACATCCCGCTAGTACCCCCTCACTCTCGTGAATATAATACGATATGCGCCCGGACTTTAGTTAGAATCACTGAATCAAATAAACAGAAAAATATTATACTTAAATAAAATTATAAATTAAGTTGTGAGTGTATATGTGTGTAAGCCGTACATCAGAAAAACCTGTGTTGTCAGCTTTTTTGTTAATGAAGTATCACATAGAGATAATGGAGAAAATTACTTCATAATTGATTAGGGTAAACATTCAAAGTCGTTCAGTAACTCCCAATTTCGTAAACTTCAAACGTGGAACGGAACGCAAGTATGTCGGAGGGTGCATTACCCTCCTATCTTTTCGCAGTATACGGGCTTTCGCCCTTGGCTG